>VZQC01000804.1:811048-864246 GCA_009823505.1 Rhizomys pruinosus | reverse complement strand
AGGGAGGGAGGGAGGGAGGGAGGGAGGAAGGAAGGAAGGAAGGAAGGAAGGAAGGAAGGAAGGAAGGAAGGAAGGAAGGAAGGAAGGAAAAGCTATGAATGGTAGCACAGGCCTTAAGCACTCAGAGGTGGAGACAGGAGAATTACTGCCAGTTTGAAGTCAGCCTGAGCTAGACAGGCTACATAACAAGACCCTGTCTAAAAAAAAAAAAAGAGTTAGATATCATTCCAGAAATTTGTTTCCGATACATACATACGCATGAGGCCCTAGGCTCAATCTCCAGTCAAAACTTTTAATGAGCATCAGTGTTTTGCCTGCATACATGTAACTGAACCACAGGCATGCAGTCCCTGAAGAGGCCAGAAGAGGGTGTTGGATCCCCTGGAACTGGAGTTAAGGATGGTTGTTAGCATCCATACAGGTGCAGGGAAGAGGTCCTCCACAAGTGCCACCAGTTTTCTTAACCACTGAGCCATCGCTCCAGCCCATAGCCAATTTTTTTAATGTACTTTTCACCATGTACTACAATAAAAAAGCTTAAAGCTTTTGGGTGAGGGGGGGTCCTTGTATCAACATTTTAAGTTACTCTGCTCAATTCCTTCTTGTACTCGCTAATTTTTGTGACTGGCTAATTAATTTTGGGGAGATTTTTTTTTTCATTCTTAATTTTTCCTTTTTTTGAGACTAGCAGGTATATAGAGATTCAGAATTATTATATTTTCCTGGTGAACTTTTCTGTTTATCAAAATGTACCAGCTGCCTTTACTTCAAATAAACTGGTTGCCTAGTTTAACATTAATGTTTCTTTTGAAATGTATCAGGCATTTAAAAAGGTAAATAGGAACATAGGTAATTTAATCATATTGTTTCTACTGCCCACCTCCTTGGAAACCAAGTCCAAGTTCCTTACGAAGGTCTTTAAGACCCTGGTGGGCTAATCCCTGCCCACGATCTCTGCCTCCCTGCTCCCAGCATTCGGCCTGTGCCCTGTTCTGGTCGGCTCTGGAATGCTCTCCCACCCACTCTGCCTGTTCTTTATGCCACCCTCAGAACAAGGGTTACTGGTCTTCCTGGACACATTCCTCACTTCCAGTAAAATGGATCACACTTTTGTGTAACAAATTTCCATCTCAGCACCTTAGTTTGCTTTTAGTGCACCTAACCGTTGACTTGGCTGACTCCTTGACTGAACAGGAACACATGAAAAATAGGAAGCTCATTTTGACATTTTCAGGTTCAGCTTTATGTTCCCAGTGCATGGCATAGTAGATTCCAAAATAGACAAGTTTTGGGGCTGGAGAGATGGCCTAGCAGTTAAGAGCACCGACTACTCTTGCAGAGGACCCGGGTTCAATCCCCAGCACCCACATGACAGCTGAAATCCATCTTTAACTCCAGTTCTAGGGGAATCTGACACCCTCTTCTGACTTCCATGGCATTGCACAGGGGTATGCAGACAGTACATTCATACACATACGAAAATAAATAAAAATTAAAACAAGTGCACATCTGCACAGAGTGGTCTTAAAATAGAAAGGACTAAACTGAAATCAGACAATTGGGGTGTATGTGTTGGGGGGTGAGACAGGTTCTCTCTGTAGCCCAGATGGTGTGAAATTTGCTATGTAGACCAGGCTGGTCTTGATCTTACAGAGATCGGCCTACCTCTGCTGGGATTAAAGGCTGCACACACTCCCAGCTCAAAGTCTAATAATTCTTGGTTTTTTGAGATAGGGTCTCCCTGCAGCCCCAGCTGTCCTGAATTTTTCTTTTTTTATTTATTTATTTTTTACTGATGCTTTGTGTATTTCATACATCATTTTCCAATTCAGTTCAGGCATATTTCCCTTTCCCTTCCCCCCAACCCACCCCACCCAATCCCAGATCATGCACTCTGCCATAACTGTCCTGCATCTTTCTCTCAGTTTTATTTTTTTTCATTTTTTAGCAATATGTGATAACTTATGAGTACAAGCATCCTTCGTGTATAACCAATCTGCAGGCTGTTGTGCCCAAACCCACACAGCCCATGGGTCCCACCATCCAGCGGGGGGTGGGGGGGGCTTGTATGTTCAATCAGGTTGATCAAATGAGGGTCCAGACTATACCATTCACCCCAATCGCAGCCCTTACATTCTACCACGCCCCATGCCAGCCCCCAGGCTGGCCTTGAACTCACAGAGATTCCCCTACCTCTGACTCCCAAGAACTGGGATTAAAGGTGTGCACCACTACGCCTGGCAAAGTCTAATAATTTTAAGCAACCACACTGCAAGAGTTCAGTATTTAAACTGGCAAAAGTTAAAATCATCTGGTCAATTTCAGATAATGCCATCAAGGCTGGCAGAGGTAAAGTGACTGTCCATCACTATCGTTTGTTAACATCAGAACGGTTCCTATTCTCATTTCAAGGGGCTCTCCCTAACATGTCTCTAGCAGCATAAGCTTCCCTCCCAAATTCTGTCTGATGTGATACTCTCATATCTATATGGGGTTTGGAGCTTACCATGATCATTCCAGCTGCCTGAGTCAGAACCTAAGGGACATCCAAAATGCCTTTCTTTCTCACCAAGACCTACTGCTTCTATCCCCTCTGTATCTGACTATTATTACACTTCTCACCAGCTGTGATGTCACCATCCTTGTCCAAGGCCAAGGCCTTCACCCTGTGAATCATTTAAAATGCTGTTGTCTGGACAGAAGAGATGGCTCAGTGTTTAAGGGCATGTAGTACTCTTACCGAGAACTGAGTTCAATTCCCAGAACCCACAACTGATGGCATACTCCAGCTGTAACTTAACTCCAGCTCCAAGGAATCTGATGCTGTGGGCCTCCAAGAATACCTGCACTCAGGTGCACAACCCACACATACAATTAAAACTAATTAAATTAGCTGGGCGTGGTGGCATACACCTATAATCCTAGCACTCGGGAGGAAGAGACAGGGGAACTTCGATGAGTTCAAGGCCAACCTGGTCTATATAGCGAGTGCCAGGCCAGCTAGGGCTACAGGGAGAACCTGTCTCAAAAAAAAAAAAAATTAAACTTTCTTTTTTTTTTTTTTTTTGTATTTTTGAGTGAGGGTCTCCCTTTAGTCCCCTGGCCTGGAGCTCACTATGTAGACCAGGCTGGCCTTGAACTCACAGAGATCCACCTGCCTCTGCCTCCTGAGTGCTGGGATTAAAGGCGTGTGCCACCACACCCAGTAAAATTCAATATTTTTTTAATTTTTAAATTTTTGGGGGGGGTCTTTTTGAGACAGGGTCTCCCTGTAGCTCCAGCTGTCCTGGAACTCCCTCTGAAGACCAGGCTGGCCTTGAACTCACAAAGATCCGCCTGCCTCTGCCTCCCGAAATTTTTTAATTTATTTTATATGTGTATGAATGTACTGTCTGCATGTAGGTTTGTGCACCCATGTCATGCAATGCCTCGGAGGTCAGAAGAGGATGTCGGATTCCCCTGGAACTGGAGTTAAAGATGGTTCTCAGCTGCCATGTGGGTGCTGGGGATTGAACCCAGGTCCTCTGCAAGAGCAGTCTGCACTCTTAACCACTAGGCCATCTTTCCAGCCCCAGAATTCAATATATATTTTTTTTAATTTTATTTATTTATGTGTATGAATGTACTGCTTGCGTGCAGGTCTGTGCAACCGTATCGTGCAAAGCCGCGGAGGTCAGAAGAGGGTCTCGGATTCCCCTGGAACTGGAGTTCTCCTGGAATTGGAGTTACAGACGGTTCTTAGCTGCCATGTGGGTGCTGGGGATCGAACCCGGGTCCTCTGCAAGAGCGGTCGGCGCTCTTAACCGCTAGGCCATCTCTCCAGCCCCGAATTCAATATATTTTTTAAGCTGCTGTCATCTATTTATTTATTTGATAAGGTCTCAATTTTTTTTTCTTTCTTCCTTTTTTTTTTGAAAGTCGAAGTTTATAAACTTGTCAAAGAGGACTATTTTATTAGAGTCTAAAACAAAAAACCCCAGGGCAGACAAGTTGTAAATCTCAGCAGCTGCTCAGAGGAGGAGAATGGAGTTGAGAAGGAAAAAGCCATGCTGTTTGAGTTCAACTGGCATGGAGGTCAGCCATACACAGACAGCAGCCACATGGCAGGGAGTAGGTCTTCAAAGAAAGAGTAAGGAAGCCCAAATACCAGAGAAAGCATACTCAGGTTCTGGCCCGTATCCAAAAGAGACAGAAAATAGGTTGTACCTGACACAGCCCCAACAGAACTTCATGGCAGCATGTAGGGGCTGCACTAGGGGGCTAGAATTCTGGAAAGAAAAGTACAGTATCCCATTAAAAGGATAATTATTCTGCCTATTTCTTTAGCATGGCTTAAAATGAGCCTGGCTTCCTAGTGGTGGTCTTATCTTCCTGAGGAATGGTCCCTTGGTCAGGTGACTGCCCAAACTAAGTAATGTTCTGGATAATTTGCAATGTTGTTATAACAAGCTTCTTTTTTAATTTTTTTTTATTTTTTATGTGTATGAATATACTGTCTGCATGTAGGTTTGTGCACCCATGTTGTGCAATGCCGCAGGAGGTCAGAAGACGGTGTCAGATTCCCCTGGAACTGGAGTTAACAATGGCTCTCAGCCACCATGTGGGTGCTGGGGATCGAACCCAGGTCCTCTGCAAGAGCAGTCTGCACTCTTAACCCCTAGGCCATCTCTCCAGCCCACAACAAGCTTCTTAGCAAACAACAGGCCCAGCACCAGTGGTGCATGCCTTTAATCTCAATCCCTTGGGAGACAAGTGGCTAAATCTCTGATTTTAAGGACAGCATGATCTACATAGTAAGTTCTAGGTCAGGTGAGAGACTCTATTTCAAAAATTAAAAAAACAGGCCAGGCATGGTGGTGCACACCTTTAATCCTAGCACTCAGGAGGCAGAGGCAGGTGGATCTCTGTGAGTTCAAGGCCAGCCTGGTCTACAGAGTGAGCTCCAGGCCACCTGGGACTTAAAGGGAGACCCTATCTCAAAAATACCAAAAAAATAAAATAAAATAAAAACACATGCAGGCAAAACACATATATGGGGCTAGAGATATGGCTCAGTAGTTAAGAGTACTGGATGTTATCACAGAGGACCCAGGTTTGATTCTCAGCACCCACATGGTGGTTAATAACCATCCATAACTCCAGTTCCAGGGATCCAACACCCTAAGCACTTACACATACAAAGGCAATAAACTCATACTCATAAATAAAATAAAAAAAAAAATATATATGTAGGGTGTTGTATATATATATATGTATTATATATATATGGAGAGAGAGAGAGAGAACGAGGAGAGAGAAGGAGAGAGAGAGAGAGAGAGAGAGGAAGGGGGCGTGGAGAGATGGCTTATGGTTTAAGAGCACTGGCTGCTCTTGCAGAGACCTGGTTCAATTTCAGTAACCCCAGGTGGCTAACAACCATCTGTAACTCCAGTTTCAGGGATCTGCATACTCTTTTCCTTGGACTGCATAATGGTACATACTACATACATGCAGGCAGTTACTCATACTCATAAAATAAAAAATAATATATGTGGTGAAAATATAAAAAAAAAAATTATATATATCTATATAATATATATGGGGAGGGACGAGAGAGAGAGAGAGAGAGAGAGAGGGAGGAAGGGGGCTGAAGAGATGGCTTAGTTGTTAAGAGCACTGGCTGCTCTTACAGAGGACCTGGGTTCAATTTCTAGCACCCCATGGTGGCTAACAACCATCTGTAGCTCCAGTTTTAGGGGATCCAATGCCCTCTCTGACCTCTGCACAACATAAGTACACTTACATACATGCAGGCAGTATACTCATATACATAAAATTAAATTAATAGCCAGGCATGGTGGCACACACCTTTAATGCCAGCACTCGCGAGGCAGAGACAGGAGATCACCACAAGTTTGAAGCCCATCTAGTCTACATGGTGAGTTCTAGGCCAGCCAGGGTTACACAACAAGACCTGGCCTCAAGAAAGAAAACAAGCAACAAAATAAACTGAAGGAAAAAAAAAGTTTAATAAGTGGTTTAATTATTAACTCTTAGAGTAAGGACATAATTCCTGAAGCCTTCTCAGAGTGACATTTTCTTGGAAATATCATAATGCCTAGATTTACTCCAGAAGTCTATTTCCTCAGACTATGAAACACCAAGCTACAGTTCTGATGCAGTTTAAAACTGGGAATCTGGTCTCAGACTCAGCAATCCAACTCTGGTCCAAATGGCAAATCAAGCATGGCTGCTAGCTTCCTCCCTTTCCTATACCCAAGCACTCTAATACTAAGCTATATCCCCTACCAAAGGTCTCACTCTCTAGCTCAGACTGGCCTCAAACAAGTGATCTTCCTGTTATATTTGGTCTTAGAATATGTGATTTTTAATCTTTTTTTTTTTTTTTTTGGCCTCCCAAGGCTAGGATTAAAGGCATGGGCCACCACAACCGGCTTAAAGATGATTGATTCTTAGCCACCATGTGGGTGGGAATCGAACCCAGGTCCTCCGCAAGAGCAGTCGGTGCTCTTAACCACTGAGCCATCTCTCCAGCCCCAGAATATGTGATTTTTTTTGTTTTGTTTTGTTTTTTCGAGACAGGGTCTCCCTGTAGCCCCAGCTGTCCTGGAATTCACACTGTAGACCAGGCTGACCTCCAACTCACAAAGATCCGCCTGCCTCTGCCTCCTAAGTGCTAGGATTAAAGGCATGCGCCACCACGCCCGGAAGAATATGTGATTTTTAAAAACATATGCTATTTTTTAAAAATCTGATGTGGAAGTCAGAGGACAACTTGCAGGACTCAGTTCTCTCCTTCCATCATGGGGGCTCCAAGGAACAAACCTAGATCATCAGGTGCCTTTACCTATGGAGCCATCCTGCCAGCCCAGAATATATAACTTTTATTGTGTGTCTTTTCAAGACAGGGTCTCCCTGTAGCCCCAGCTGTCCTGGAACTCACTCTGTAGACCAGGCTGGCCTTGAACTCACAAAGATCTACCTGCCTCTTCCTCCTGAGTGCTAGGATTAAAGGCGTGAGCCACCATGCCCGGCTGTGAATATATAACTTTTAATCAGCAACAGAAAGATATCTGACAAAATAGAGCTATCCATCGAAAGACAGAGAAACCCAGCAGGGAGGAAAAAGAACGTGATAGATTGAAAAGACAAATAAAAGGCAGAAACAGCTAACATATTAATAGTTACAAGGGCCAGGCGGGCACACGCCTCTGATCCTAGCACTCGGGAGGCGGAGGCAGGTGGATCTTTGTGAGTTCAAGGCCAGCCTGGTCTACAGAGTGAGTTCCAGGACAGCTGGGGCTACATGGAAACCCTGTCTTGAAAAGACCAAAAAAGGGGCTGGAGAGATGGCCTAGTGGTTAAGAGCACCGACTGCTCTTACAGAGGACCCGGGTTCGATCCCCAGCACCCACATGGCGGCTGAGAACCGTCTGAAACTCCAATTCCAGGAGAACTCCAGCTCCAGGGGAATCCGACACCCTCTTCTGACCTCCGCGGCATTGCACGACACGGGTGCGCAGACCTGCATGCAGACAGTACATTCATACACATACAGAAATAAATAAAATTAATAAAAAGTTAAAAAAAATAAATAAATAAAAAAAAAGAAAAGACCAAAAAAAAAAAATAGTTACAATGAACCTAAACAATTTAACCTACCAAGTAAAAGGTTATTAAATCCCAACTCTTCCATCAGCTTACTTCATATCATGGCTATTTTGTTTACCTGTATACACCTGTAACTTAACATAGTGTTTAATTTATAAGAGGAACTCATCTAACAGTTACTGAACTAAATACATAAATTAATAAAACTAAGCAGCAGGTGGAAATAGATTTCTCCTACCAAGTACTTATTTTCATAAATTAGTATATATAAGACTAACATTTTAAGTTTTGTTTTGTTCTTCACAGTGCTGGGGATTGAGCCCAGGGTCTTTCACATGCTAGGAGAATATTCTTACACTGAACTACAAACCTAACCCAAGATTTTATTATTTTTAAAGAAGAACCCCCACCCCAATGGACATGTCTGGACACTGAATGCATCTTTCCCACTGACCCACTTGGAAAAAGTAATTTTTTTTTCCAATTGTTAAAATTATTTTGTAATCTGAAGTTTTCCCTTTTGTTTGAAACTGTAGTTTTATTATGGTATTAATATGTCAATTGTATTGCTGTGCATACAGTATTTTTTAATTACAAATAGAGGGGGCTGGAGAGGTGGCTTGGCTGGCTCAGAGTGGGTGGTAAGAGCACTTGCTGTTCTTCCAGAGGAAAGACATGGGTTCAATGCCCAACACCCACATGGTAGTTCTGGCTCTGTTGCCCTCCTCCTACCCTCAGACACTGCACACATATCAATAAACATACCAGCTATAAAAACACTAGAACAACTAAGTGTTTTTGAATGATTTAAAAATAAATAAAAATAAAAATTACAAGTAGACCAGGTGTGGTGGCACACACCTTTAACCCAAGCACTTGAGAGGCAGAGGCAGGGAGCTAGAGACCCTGTCTCAAAACACAAAATTGAAAACAAACAAAATTAAAGTATAAATAAAAATAGATGAGGTCCCCAAATACCAGTCTTTGATGTACTCACACTTTTAAAAATAAATGTATTGATCTATCAATAAACATAATATTGAGATGAGGTTTCTCACAATAAAGCTAAAAACTCTGAACATGAGGGCTGGAAAGATGGCTCAGCAGTTAAGAGCACTGGCTGCTCTTGCAGAGGACCTGGATTTGATTTCCAGCACCCACATAGCAGCTATAACTGTCCATAACTCCAGTTCCAGGGGATCCAACACCCTCTTTTGTCCTCGGAGGGCACTGCATGACATGGGTGCGTTTGCATAATGCACAAAACACATGCATACATATTTAAAAAAGTAAAGCAAAACAAGTTTTAAACTCTGAACAAAAATTATCATAAATACCTGGCAGGTGCTCATAACTTGTCAAGAGACAAGAAACAGACTGAGATCTGAACAGGCGCTATACTGACCCAAGAAGGGGCTCAATGCATTTTCTGAGCTGCTCTACTTTGCTGCTCAGTCCAGTACACAACAGACAAACTATTTTATCTATAGTATGTGCACATTTGCAGATAAATTTTAAGTACATTTTCATCTTATTCTTCATTCTGGAAATAAAACAAGTGGCATCATCAAAGTCTGATGTATAGATGTCATGTGTAGATGCTGTTAGCCTGTGCACCAACTGAACAGCTGACACTGACAACAGTAATGGCTATTCTGAGGACAGAGACATAAGAATGGCAGAGAAAATGGATTTCTGTGATTCCCCCCACAAAGAACACCCATGTAACAGAACTGGTCAACAAACACTGCTCTGTGTGTGTGTGTGTGTGTGTGTGTGTGTGTGTGTCTTTTTGAGACAGGGTCTCCCTGAAGCCCCAGCTAGCCTGGAACTCACTATGTAGACCAGGCTAGCCTTGAACTCACAGAGATCCTCCTGCCTCTGCCTCCTGAGTGCTGGGATTAAAGGCGTGCGCCACCATGCCTGGCAACACTGCTTTTTTAACCCTTCCTTCAGTGGGTATATCCTAACATGGCAAACAAATTCACAAGAGAAGACTTTTTTTTAGACAGGGTCTCTCTCACAAAGAGCTACCTCCCTCTGCTTCCTGAATACTGGAATTCAAAATGTGTGCACTCCAAACCTGGTGAAATAATTTAAAGTCACAAATAAATTTCAAAATTTAATATCATCAAAAACATCCGGTAAGAAGGAGTTACTTACAAACTACCCAAGTTTAGCATTTTAGAAATAATGCCAAATTTTAATTAGTGAAATAAACCTACACCCAAAGCCAGAAGTATACTTAAGAAGCTCAATTGTTTGGCTCTTATAAGTCAACATTTCTACTCATTTCAGATCCCCTTAGCAGCTGTACACAACTCCTGGTACACACACACACACACACACACACACACAAAGTGATTGTGCACTGTGTGACACACACACACACACACACACACACACACACACACACAGTGATTGTGCACTGTGTGCCTGCCCAGAGCATGAGTCATTCATTCCAAGATCCCAAGAGTAAAGGCACTCCCTCAGACCAATCACAGGCCTGGGTTCTGCACAGCTGCTTGAGATTCATGGCCAAGTTTCACCTGTCTCTAAAAGGGGGCAGGCAGTTTATGCATATATAATCAGACCCGAGTTTCATTTCCTGCTGAAAACAAAGGATAGCATTACTCTGAAAAGACAATCACCAACACCAAAGTCAAACAGATGAGGAAGAGCTTCAAGATAAGGAACTGAAAGCTGCAATTGTTAGTTCAGCCACACTTTAATTCTCAGAGTTTAATTAAGCAGGAAAATAGGTTAGGGAATAATTTGATTCAGATGCCATCTTAAAATTCAAAGTTTGATCCACATTTCTGTGAACTCTGTAATGGTAATTATTTTTCTAAAAGGCAGTAAGCTGAAGAATTAATCCAATTCAGAAGTTTAGCAGCTGGTGATTTCCCAGGTGTGAAATCCATCTCAATAGTTGTCAATCCAGGCTGCTCATTATCATCTACTATAGGAGCTCTGGAAACTACTGATGCCTGGGCTCCCCTCTTAGAGACGGACTCAACTGGTCAGCGTGGGGCTCTAGCCTAAGTATATTTTCCCTAAGTGACTCTAATATACAGCCATATTTAGAATTCCTGGACCTAAGTAACTACAGGAGTTTGGAAGAACTTGTTTGAGTCACTTAGTTTTACCCTATCAATCTGACTCAGAGAAGATGCATGTGTTCATGTGTTTATGTAGTACACGAGCAGTGTAAAGAATTGTAAACTGCAGGGCTGGAGAGATAGCCTAGCGGTTAAGAGTACCAAGTGCTCTTGCAGAAGACTCGGGTTCGATCCCCAGCACCCACATGGCTAAGAACCATCTGCAACTCCAATTCCAGGAGAACTCCAGTTCCAGGGAAATCCAGACCCTCTTCTGACCTCCGTGGCATTGCATGACATGGGTGCACAGACCTACATGCAGTTAGTACATTCATACACATACAAAAATAAATAAATTAAATTAAAAAAAAAAGAATTGTAAACTGCATAGACAGCGTATAATATAGTGAGTTGGCATAAAAGCTGATCTAAGGGGGCTGGAGAGATGGGTCAGTGGTTAAGAGCACTGACTGCTCTTGCAGAGGACCCAGGTTCGATTCCCAGTACCCACATGGCAGCTGAGAACTGTCTTTAACTCCAGTTCCAGGGGAATCCGACACCCTCTTCTGACCTCTGCGGCAACCACACGGGTGCAACCAACCTACATGCAGACAGTACGCTCATACACATTAAAAAAAAAAAAAAAAAAAGCAAGCTGATCTAAGGTACCAAAAGGAAATATACTTCAAAGGCAACGAGGGCTAGGGGTGTAGCTCAGTAGGTAGAAGGCTTGTCTAACATACACAAGGCCCTAGGTTCAATACTCAGCACTGCATAAACCAGGCCTAGTGATGCTCCTGCAGTTCCAGCCAGTGGGACATAGAACAAGGATATCAAAGTTCAAAGTCATCCTTAGCCACAAAGTGAGTTTGAGGCCAGATGGAGGCAGGGAGGAAGGATTCTGAGAGATAGATCAAAGCACAGATGAGCTAAGCATTGGTATTTTCCTTTTCTCTTTTTAGATTTATTATCGGAGATCCATGAAATTAATCTTCTAACATCTAATCGATGTAAGCTTTCTCCCAGCTACTGTTTAAATAATTTCCTAGCTTTTCCTGAAAACTTTGTTGAAAACTGATTTACTCTTATGTATAGTCTCCTAGGACTGCTTGTATAGTGGGGCCATTCCACCACTATAGTTCTTTTTTTTTTTTCACTATAGTTCTTAACAAAAAGTTCTGCCTTCAAACCCACCATCAAATCTTGCATTCACTGTTTCTCTGGGCTTCAATAAGAATGGCTTCCAGATCAAAAAGAACTTCTAGGAGTAGGGAAGCAGATGAAAACTGTACTCCCCCTTACAGTTCAGCCAGATAGACTTTTCCAAGTGCTGGGTGTTGCCCTACAGTTCTACACTTGGTTTTATGCTCTACTGGGATGGAGCCCAGAGCTTTACACCTGCTAGGCAGACACTGCCAACTGAGGTACATCCCCAGCCTCTAATCAATATTTCTGAAAAACTAAATGACTTCACAGAATTTTAGACAATGTAATTCAGAAGAAAAAAGAACTATGCTGAATTAGAGGGAGGAACACTTCTTCAAGAAATGGGAGTACTTGAAAGTTACAAAGAGCCAGGAATGGTGGCACACACCTATAATCACAGCACTCAGGAGACGGGCTGGCAGATCTCTGTTAGTTCAAGGCCAGCCAGGGCTACATAGTGTAACCCTGTTTCAAAAGAAAGAAAGGAGAAAGGAAAAAAAGAGAGAAAGGAGGGAGGAGGGAGGAGGGGATGAGGGAAGGAGGGAAGGAAGGAAGGGAGGGAGGGAAGGAGGACTGGAGAGGTGGCTCAGCAGTTAAAAGACCAAAAAAAAAAAAAAAAAAGAGTACTGGCTACAGTGACTAAGAACCATCTGTAACTCCAGTTCCAGAGGATCCAATGCCCTCTTCTGACCTCCACAGGCATTATAAGACATGAGTGCACTTATATACATGCAGGCAATATATTCATGCAAGTAAAATAAAAACAAAACAAAAAAAAAAAAAAGAGAGAAAAGCAAGTTAAAGGGGGAATAAATGCGACAGCTCTAGAAATAAGTCCTGGAAGGCAGGCTAGCAAATTATCATTTCTGTAGTATGCCTGCCACAACTTTCCTGGGAAAGAGAGGTACCTTAAGCTAAACATGTGGAGAAAAATATTTCTGTCTGGCACAAAAGTAATGTTTAATGATATGAAACACTGGCATTATGAACACAAAGTACTAAAATTAAAGAAGACTTCGGCTGGAGAGATGGCTCAGTGGTTAAGAGCACTGGCTGCTCTTGCAGAGGACCCGGGTTCAGTCCTCCAGCTCCAGGGGATCCAACACCCTCTTCTTACCTTCAAGGGCACTGTACAATACAGGTACACTTACATGCATGCAAGCAATACACTCATACACATAAAATAATAAAAATATCTTTTTAAAAAGATGATTATGGAGTGTTTTAAAATTTCCTAGGAGGGCAAGAGTATTGGTACACACCTATAATCCTAGCACATGGAGCTTGAGGCAGGAGGATTGACAGTTCAGGGCCAGCCTAAGGTACATAACAAGTTTCACACTAGGCTACATAGTGAGACCTGTTTTGTTTTGTTTTTTAAATCTGATGGGCAAGGTAGTACATGCCTTTAATCCCAGCACTCGGGAGGTAGAGGCAGGTGGATCTCTGTGAGTTCAAGACCAGCCTGGTCTACATAGTGAGTTCCAGACCAGCTGGGATTACAGGGAGACCCTTTCTCAAAACAAACAAACAAACAAACAAAAAAAAAAAACTAAAAATCCCAAGGTTGCAGTTAAGATGTTTTAACTTTTTTGAGTCATATTTTAGTATTGCAAAAATTACAAAATTTAAAGATTTGTATATCTTAAAAGAAAGTGAAAAGCTGTTTCAAAAGAAACAGGTGGGGTGGTGCATGCCTTTAATCCCAGCACTCAGTAGGCAGAGGCAGGCAAATCTCTGAGTTCAAGGCCAGCCTGGTCTACATAGTAAATTCCAGGACAGCTGGGGCTACAGTGAGACCCATCTCAAAAAGACCAAAAAAGAAAAACAAAGAATGAGATTCCTAAAGAAAATTAGCATATCTCAATACATCCTATTTTTAAATTAAAGAAATGCAAGGATAAATTTGAAAGAACCTGAAATTTTTTTTTAATGTGTATGAGTGTACTGTCTGCATGTAGGTTTGTGCACCCGTGTCGTGCAATGCTGCGGAGGTCAGAAGAGGGTCTCAGATTCCCCTGGAACTGGAGTTCTCCTGGAATTGGAGTTACAGAGGGTTCTTAGCCGCCATGTGGGTGCTGGGGATTGAACCCGGGTCCTCTGCAAAAGTAGTCAGTGCTCTTAACTGCTAGGCCATCTCTCCAGCCCAAGAACCTGAAATTAAAATAAGGTTTGGGTTGTTGTTGTTTTGGAGACAGGCTTATGTAGCTGAAAATTACCTTGAACTTCTTTTTTGGCCTTTTCAAGACAGGGTCCCCCTGTAGCCCCAGTGCTTTGATGCTCAAACCACAGAATCAACAAAGGACAAGAATTATTTTAATACAACTTTTACAGATGACCTTCTCAGGACCAGATACTAGAGGTCTGAAGACGAATATGGTTCTTTCTCTATGCTGGAGCTGTGCTAGGCTGGGAGCCCATGACACTGGACATCTCAGAACAGCACCAATGCAGCCAGGTTCCTGAAAGACCACACTTTGAGGTCATCTAGGTCTGGCACCTGGCAACTCTACATTTTATTGCTCTTTCCATCCTCTCTCAATGTGCTGGCTTGATGGCACTCTCCTCTAAGGCCACCCTTTGGCAGTGCCTAGCCAGAACGCAAAGATCTAGGAACTAGGGACTCCGAAAAGTTCCTCCCATCCTTTTGCCTTAATTTTTTTTCTTTCTTCCTTTCTCTCTGCTTGGTATGCTCTGAAAGGTTGCCCCTGAAATTGGATCTAGGATTTTTTTCAAAGCTAGACAGAGAGAGGCTTCAGGTTGCTTATCACTGGAGGAAACAGTTCCCATCCAGTGCATATCAACATTTCTACTCAAAGATCTACCCTATAATCTATTCCCTTCTTATACTACAGATGCTCTAAAAACCTAAGAAACCTGAAAAATTGACCCTGGCTGGAAAGACTACTGGTCAACCCACTACGTGCAACATTCCTCATAACTTCATAAACTAACAGGAAATGAGGCAAGGCAGTCATAGGGACAAAGAACATAGGAGCCCTTTTCAGCCTGTATTAACCCTTCCTTTGACCCTCAAGAGGCCATCTTATTTTCATGTAGGGTATGTTGTAAAAGTCATAGATGCAGCTCAGCTATCACCTATAAAATATAAATCTTATAAGCTTGAAGTCAACAAGGTAGAAAGACATAAAAACAAAGTTGTCAATACTGAAGAATATTTGGCTTCAGAGACACATCCTGAGTTAGAAGCCTTGGCTCTAACTTTCTCCAAGAACTTAGACAAATCATCCTTCTGGGTTTCAGTTTCCTCATCTGTAGAACAAGGTTAATAGTGAAACTATTCTCTGCAGTTCTACTGTGGGAGTGAAATGAAATAATGTATATAAGGCTTAGAGCAATGTCTAGCTTAGGAAATTGATCAACAAATAAAAGCTGTTATTATAAGCTAGTACATCTATAAAACGTCCTTCGGTCTGTAAAACATGACTCCAAAAATTGTAGTCACCTGAGAAAAGACTTTTTTTTTGACACTTTTTTTAACCCATAAGTATAGGGAGCAGACTTTGAAAAAATGAGTCTTTCCAATCTTAAAATGGAGAATAATGCCAGGTATGATGATGCACACCTTTTATCCCAGCACTCAGGAGGCAGAGGCAGGCAGATCTCTTTGAGTTCAAGGCCAGCCTGGTCTACATAGTGAGTTCCAGGCCAGTTGGGACTACAACAGGGAGAACCTGTCTCAAAAAGACATACCTCCCTCCAAAAAGAGGACAACTTTCAGGAGTGTGTTCTCTCCTTCCCTTTGAGACAGTGTCTTTACAGGGCTGGGGCTCTTGGTGGGCCTACTGGACAGACCCACTCCATAGGCTGTATTATATCTATAAGAAAGTATATTAAATTGGGTAAGGGCAGTGGGAAGAGGTTCAGATAGGGGAGGGAATCTAAATAGCATAAAACCATATTGTTTTGAAAACTGAAAAAAATTCCATTAAAGAATAAAATTTTAGAAAAATAAAGTATCTTCTACATACAGACTATATGCTTATGAATGTTGTGTGTGTGAGAGGTGCTGAAATCTTTCATGTCACTTAAGTCTCAGACCAAAATGAAGCAACACAGAAGTAAATTACATAACACTGCTATATCACACAAAGCCGCAGGACCAGTGGAAGCAATTCTAAGATGGAAAAGATAAGACCATATCACTACTCCCAAAAAACTGGGCTAGATTATATTTCTTAAGTTTTTGAAAAGTACAATTCTTTTTTTAAGTTTATTTTTTAATTAGTAAGCACCATATTGGGTTTCATTATGGCATTTTCTTTCTTTTTTTTTTTTTTTGGTCTTTTCGAGACAGGGTCTCTATGTAGCCCCAGCTGTCCTGGAACTTGCTCTGTAAACCAGGCTGGCCTTAAACTCACAAAGATCCACCTGCCTCTGCCTCCCAAGTGCTAGGATCAAAGGCGTGTGCCACCACGCCCGGCTAGTGCTCTTAACTGCTGAGCCATCTCTCCAGCCACCATAACTGCTATTTCTATAGTCCTTATCATTTTTTTTAATTAATTTTATTTATTTCTGTATGTGTATGAATGTACTGTCTGCATGCAAGTCTGCGCACCCGTGTCGTGCAATGCCGCGGAGGTCAGAAGAGGGTGTCGGATTCCCCTGGAACTGGAGTTTCAGACGGTTCTCAGCCGCCATGTGGGTGCTGGGGATCGAACCCGCGTCCTCGGTAAGAGCGGTCGGCGCTCTTAACCGCTAGGCCATCTCTCCAGCCCCTCAACTATAATTTTTTAAATATTTTATTATCTTCATTTTATGTATATGAGTGTATTGCCTGCACGTAAGTGTACCCAAGCTGTGCAATGCCCTCAGAGGCAGAAGAAGGCCTCAGATTCCCCTGGAACTGGAGTTACAAATGGTTGTTAGCCACCATGTGGATGCTGGGAATTGAACCCAGGTCCTCTGCAAGAGCAGACTGTGCTCTTAATCACTGAGCCATCTATCTCTCCAGCCCCTAAACTATAATTCTTATTGTCATAGATTACTGAATGTTTACACAGTGTTCTATCACTTTCCTGGGAGAAATTAAAACACCCTAAACATTTTTCTCTGGTGGCTATTAACTTGCAATAGCCATAAGGATCTATCAAAACACAGTGCTCAACATAAATATAGACTATTCACTAGTGCTAAGAAAATAAAAACATAAGAAAAATAATTATACTTAGTTTCTTAGGAGAAAAAAACTGAAAAAATTTAGTGTCAAAGAAAATAAGGAATTTTTTTCACCAAAAAATTAAGGGAAAAAAAAAGATGATGCTACATCAGAAAAGAAAAAAACAAAACCAGTATAAGTGCTCTCATTTCTCATCCAACTGAGTAGAGATTTTCTGCCCCAATTAAATAAATCTTGACAGAGACAGAGACAGAGACAGAGAGACAGAGACAGAGAGACAGAGAGAGATTGAGATTGACTGATAGAGGTAGGAGTCACAGCTCATACCTATAATCCCAAAACCTAGGAAGAGGCAGAGGCAAAAGTATTGTGAGTTTTAGACCAGCTACACAGTGAATTCCACGCTAGCCTGGGCTATAGCCTGGGCTATGGCAATGATTTAACTGTGAAAAAACATGGGATTCGCCAAGTGTGGTGGCACATGCCTTTAGTCCTAGCACTTGGGAGACAGAGGCAGGTGGGTCTCTGTGAGTTCAAGGTGAGCCTGGTCTACACTGCGGGTTCCAGGCCAGCTGGGCCTACAGGGAGACCCTGTCTCAAAAGACCAAAAAAGAAAAAAAATTTCAATAAAATAAAAAAATTTTGAAATAATTTCATATATAGCATGAGACCTGAAAATCACTCAGTTAAAGACCATTACTACACAGCCATATATAGAAAGGATCTTGAGTATTTAACAGGATAAACTAGTAAAGAATAGAAATTCTTCATTCACAAATAAACTTGAGTAAGGATCAATAGAGGTCGTTACTTCTGAAATATGACAGTCTCTTCTCCTAGATTTATCTACTTTAGTGAGTGATCAGCAATGTATCCTAAGAAATGAGATAGACATTAAAAAGAGAGAGAGAGAATTGCAAAGGCTAGAACCAAACTTTTATTCAGAGGGGGAAACTTTTTTGTTTTGTTTTGTTTTTTTGTTTTTATTTTTTAATTTATTTCTGTATGTGTATGAATGTACTGTCTGCATGCAAGTGTGTGCACCCGTGCAGTGCAATGCCGCGGAGGTCAGAAGAGGGTGTAGGATTCCCTTAGAACTGGAGTTCTCCTGGAATTGGAGTTTCAGACGGTTCTCGGCCGCCATGTGGGTGCTGGGGATCGAACCGGGGTCCTCTGTAAGAGCGGTCGGCGCTCTTAACCGCTATGCCATCTCTCCAGCCCAGGAAAGTTGGCTTTCTGTATGGACTTTGGATAAACAGCAACCCAGACCACCTGCCTTATTCCAAAACCTAGGCCAAGGTTAAACTTCATAGTTGATTGAAACTGAAGTGCAGAAAAATCTGCAGTGTCAGATGAGTTGCTAAGAATTTCTAACTCCATCCACCTGTATCTAAGTTTACAAATCCCATCTCCCATGAGTTGGCTCTTAACAGCATGAGAATTTTAGGAGCTACTTCTAGCCCATGCAGACCTGGCAGGTACGGAGTCAGGAAAACCACTAAGTTGGAATTGGGACTAACCAAAGTTAGCCTATCTAATCATCTGTCCCAAGATCAAGAGCCTTGTGGGGCAAAGTAGTTTCTCCTCCATTCTGAAAAGAGGAAACTGAATTAGTAACAAAAAATACAGTCAGAGCCCTATTTCTGGAGGGGGAAAAAAAGTTCTCCACTGTCCTAGCAAAGCGACTTAGCGAGGCCTTCATAAGAAAGTAGTGGGGGGCCCTGCCAAAAAGTGTTCTAGAAATCGGAGCTGCCCCTTATATGAGTGCTCCATTTCACTCTCAGGAACCTCAATCCTTTCTCTTTCCACCATCTGCTCTGGAGCACCTGTCTCAGGACCCATCCCACGACTGGGAACAAATCGATGTGCAAAGCCTCTTTGAACCTTTGATATCCGAGGTAGCAAGGACTCCAGGTCAGTTTCCAAGATGTGGCTTTCTTCCAGGAGTTCCAGCCTCACTTTTAATAAAGTGAAGCTAACTTGAGTGATGATCTAGAGAAGATACCAGCCTCTGGAGAGGAAGCTGGACTGGGCGCTCTCTGCGGGCAGGCTCTGAGTGCAAACTAACTTTGCGAAAGCAAACTTTGCTAAAGAAGCCTCGGGCCTGTCCTACCGGTGTCTGTGACACCTTAAGCCGATTCCACAGAGATCAAGTGCCACTTTAATGATGCTGGACACATGGAGGTCAGCAAGCAGTGTCCCGCCCGAGGTTCCACTGAACTGGGTGCAATTCGAACCCAGAACTTCCCGCGACGGGCAGGGAGAAGCCGCTCCAGCAGGGGACAGGCTTGCGGGGGCTTTGTGGGGCACCGCTCCTCGCTCCCGGACCCCACCGGGGAGGGCGGCCGCCCCTCGGGAAGAAGCCCCGAGGGCTCTCCGCAGCCTGCCCCGCCGCCGCTCCCGAGGGCCCGGCCGCGCCCCACCCAGCCCGCGCCGCGCGCCCCCCGCCCCGCGCCTTACCCCCTTACCAGGTCTCAGCTGCAGGCCACCATCGCGCCGGCTGCACCACAGCGCGCGCTCACCCTGCTGCAGGATGTAGTGGTCCTTGGCTTGGAAGAGCTCCATGCCCGCGCCACGGCCCACGGGGTCGGTCGGGACCCCCGGAGCCCGCGCCTCAAGAGCAGCCGGAGACCCGCGGCGCTGCGGAGCGGGGCGGAGAAGCACCCCGGGGGCCTGACCCGCCGGTGGAGAAAGCGCCCCACTGGCCGCGGCCTGCGAGGCCTGTCCCCCCGGCGCCTCCCCTGGACAGGCCCCGCCCCTAACCTCCTACCCCTCCCCCCACGGCTTAGAGCTGTCCCGGCTTCCCTTAGGCTCCGCCCCTCCCAGGGCCCGCCTTAACCTGTGACTCCTCCTCCAGGCCGCTTGTAGTCGACTCGGCTTCCTTAGGCTCCGCCCCCTCTCCTAGGCTCCTCCCTCCCCACCTCTCCTGTAGTGCGTCCTCGGCTTCTCCTAGGCTCCTCCCCGAGACCCTCCGACTCCACCCCCTCCTATAGCTGGTCCCGGGCTCCTCAGGCCCCGCCTGTGCTCCCTCCTCCGATTCTCGGGCTCCGCCCTCTCCTCGAAGCGCCCTACCTCTCTTTCAGCTCCCTAGCAGTTTCGCGCCGCCTTCTCCCGCAGTTCCTCCCCTCCGACCCGGCTTCTCAACTTTCAGCCTGGGTTCCTCCGCCTCTTCCACAGGCCCTTCCTTTCCCAGCTGGGCCCGCCATCCTGCACGCGAATACCAGGGGCATCCCTGGAGTCTGGCTGGGTGGTGTTAGAATAACTTGTCTCCCTCCTGCGCACTGCTCCCACTCCTGGGTCTTCCCTTCTCATGCCGGCAGGTTATTCATCCCTTCTTGCCCCTGGAAAAGCCTGGCCAAGTTCCTGAATCCAGTACTTCTCCCTAGACACACATGTTAGCCCCTCAGTGCTAATGAGGAGGACAATGCAGGTGCCATCATGTCCAGCGTTAAGCAGGACAGGACGCGTGTGGAAAGCCTTCATCCAGAGAGTCAATTCATGAAGTGGAAGGGATGGGGTTCCGTGATTGTAAAATGGCAAAGTGGTTATCTTGAAAGAATTGGAGGAATAGGGCCCCTAGTTTGAGTCCCATCTCGGGGGGGCCTGTCCAGCTGTGTGATCTTGGGGAAGTCCTTGGTCTCAGGTTGGATGACCTTTAATTGCACTCTTAAACTCCCAGTTCTTTAAGTCAATGATTCTTCTTTAATGTCTTAAAAGGAAAAAAATTTAAATCTAAAATGCTACAAAGGAGGAGATCCTTTCAACCTTCTCAAAAAAAGCTAAAAGGGCCCAAAAATAGGAAGGAGTTCTTCATTACTAATTATTGCGAAGCCCGCACTCATTTCATTATGGAATTTCCACTGAACAAAAAAAGCCACACGTCAAAAAAACTGTCCTGGAATCTTCCCATAAGTAAGGAGAAAGTCCTATGAAGGGAATATATCCTGCAAATTATCTCATTTTTAATGAATCGCATTAAACAATTCTGTTTAAAGCAATGGACTAAGCCAGGCATGATGGTGCATGCCTGTAACCCCAGCACTTAGGAAGTAGACACAAGAAAGTTCAAAAGTTCAAAGCCAGCCTCTGCTATATGTCTCAAAAACAATAGCAACAACAACAACAATAATAATAATAATAACAATAAGAAGTTGTTGATTAAATCATCCCAGATGTTTTAAATCAATAGTTCCAAGCCTGGCTACCTGCTAGAATCACCAGGGAAGTTCTTTTTTTTTTTTTTTTTTTTTTTTTTTTTTTTTTTTGTCTTTTTGAGACAGGGTCTCCCTGTAGCCCCAGCTGTCCTGGAACTAGACCAGGCTGGCCTTGAACTCACAAAGATCCGCCTGCCTCTGATTCCCAAGTGCTAGGATTAAAGGCATGCGCCACCACGCCCGACTACCAGGGAAGTTCTTTAAACTTACCAATGGTTAGGCCTCAGAACAGTTGAAGAATTTAATTGTTATAGGGCACTCTCACTAGTATTTTTTCTAAATTCCCTCAAATGAGTCTAATGTATACCTAGAGTAAGTACTACTGTTTTGAATGAAATTAGTTAAAAATTGCCTGACAGCTTGGAAAAAAAAAAACAAAACAGCAGTCACTCATTAACTAATACCATTATACAGAGTTAGTTACCTATAAATCCAGACTTTAGCACTCCTTAACAGAGAGGAAGATATGGCCAAAAAGTAACTTCTGTTGTCTTTGTGATCCAAAAGCATGCTGCTCTCTCCTTCAGCCTCCAAACCCAGGCTGGGCCCTGGAGTAGGCAGCACTCAGGCCTGGCAGAGCAGAGTGAGTGAAAACCAGAAAGTCCTTTGTTCCTGATGCAGGGTCATGTCCGGACTCTCGTTCCACAGCTGCCTCCCAGTGCTCCTACTTTGGACTTTGAACCTTGCATCCTGCAGCATCCCCACCCACTGGCTGCCAGACTATCCACCCTTCGCCTGTGGCTGCTTTCCAAAGTTCATCACTCTGACAACTTGCGGAACCAAGTTCCTTCTGTACTGGTGTCACCCAGATCCATAAAGGAGCTCTAAGAGCCACTCTCGCCGAAGAGTGAGCTCCAGGTTCAGATAAAGATCCTGCCTCACAACCATCTATAACTGCAGTTTCAGGGGATCCAAACCCTAGGGCACACTTGTGATTAAATAAATAAATAAATAAATAAATAAATAAATAAATAAATAACCAAAATATACATGTAAAATAAAAATAAGACTTAAAAGTATTATTTTTATTTTATGTGCAAGAGTGTATTGCCTACATGTGTGTAATCCAGGGTGTCAAATCCCCTGGAACTGCAGTTACAGACAATTGTTGCCATGTAGGTGCTGGGAACTGAACCCAGATGCTCTGCAAAAGCAGCTAGTGCTCTTAACCACTGAGCTATCTCCAATCCCCTAGAAATAAATCTTAAAAGATATATAATATTTATGAAAAAAACCAAGATGGAACACAACTGAAGAAGACATCTAATGTCTAACACTGATCTCCACATACACACACATACACATACACATGCACAAACACACACTTGTATACACACACACACACACACACACACACACGCGCGCGCGCGCGCACACAAGAACTGATTATTTAAGTCCTTTCCATCCAATTCATAGACTGAAATTCTAACCAGCAACATGATAGAAATAGACAGGGGGCTTTGAGAGGTGATTACTTTGTGAATAAAATTAGTGGCCCAATAAATGATAAGTGATAAGAAATAAGGGTCTTCAGACCTTCTACCACAAGACAGCAGGTGTCCATAAGCTAAATCAAATCTGCCAGTACCTACCTTAACCAAATTCCCAGAACTATGAGAAAATTTCTGTTGTTTCTATGTAAGACTGAGTAGTCTGTAATATTTTGTTGTTAGCCTGAACAGACTAACATACAAGCCAGAGTTTTATATTTGGTCAGTCACAGTACAGTATCTTGTGGTTTTGTCTGCTTCCTCCTAACCTCAAAAAGAACAATCCAAAATTATAAAGACCATTTTGGAGGCCTTTGGTACATACAAAATTGGAAAAGCTCCATAGACCAAAAGGGATATAAGTGTGGGGGAAGGGTATGTGCAAGTGAGCCCAGGAAGGTCAGAAGCCCTGACTCCCTCTGGAGCTGGACTTACAGACAATTTTGAGCAGACTGAAGTGAGTGCTAATATCCAAAAGCAGGTCCTCGGCAAGAGAAGTGTTCTTTTTTTTTTTTAGTTTTTATTTATTCGTGTATGTGTATGAATGTACTGTCTGCATGTAGGTTTGTACACCCCTGTCGTGCAATGCCTCAGAGGTTAGAAGAGGGCGTCAGATTCCCCTGGAACTGGTGTTAAAGATGGTTCTCAGCCGCCATGTGGGTGCTGGGGATCGAACCCTGGTCCTTTGCAAAAGCAGTCAGCACTCTCAACCGCTAGGCCATCTCTCCAGCCCTGAGAGCAGTGTTCTTAACCACTGAGCTCTCTCCCTAGCCCTAGCTTCGTAATTCTTTTTTTTTTTTTTTTGTCTTTTTGAGACAGGGTCTCCCTTTAGTCCCAGCTTGCCTGGAGCTTACTTTGTAGACCAGGCTGGCCTTGAACTCACAGAGATCCACTTGCCTCTGCCTCCTGAGTGCTGGGACTGCAGGCCTGTGCCACCACTAAAATTGTTTTTATTTTTTTCTTTTCACAGGAAAACAGAAAGGATACAAAATGACAATGACAAAACAAAGCCAAAAAAAGGGGGAGGGAGAAATTTCCCTTTCTTTTCTGGTGAGATAAAGATTCAATCTGCAAGGCTTGGTAGGTAATTCTCTTTTTGCCTTTTTCCCTTTTTTTTTTTTCTTTCTTTTCTTTCTTATTTTCCTGCTCTTCCAGGGTTACCAGAGGCTATGTGTTTAGTGGCTGGTCCAGGAAGCCTTGAGTGCTCAGCTGAGAAAGAGTCTGGTTAATTTGGGGGTCTCATCCCTAAACTGTCTAGTCAATTTCTAGCTCCTGTTAAGTTACATCACCCTACAAAAGGGGTCACCCCAATTGCCATAAAGGAATTGGGATGCTGACTGCTCTTTTTCCATGCTAGAAAGGGATGTTGGGTGTGGCAACTGGGGTATCCCCATTCAGATGGTCTATCTAAAAGACCCCCAAGTTTATGCTATAGAGGGAAAATAATCCTTGACTAATGCCTGTGAAAGTGAAATGAAGGCAGGAGTAGTTAGGTACATGATCTAGGCAGAGGACTGGGAGAAGTAAGAACAGGGTGAATTCAAGTGTCCAACTTAAAAGTCCATTAGAATTTTTTGACCAGGGGTTTCAAAGTCCATCTATTAGGTTTCTCCTTTTCTTCGTTTGGTCATGATGGACTCAGGATCTGCTTTCCAGGTGTTTTAATAGTCAGGATATGAGTTTCCTCTTAGATTGTTGCTAGAAAGAGGAAATTTTATTATTGAGCATTAACTGACAACAATAGCGGACTTGTCCTGTGGCTGCAGGTGACCCTCCTCTGTTAATCAAGGCCAAGATCTAAGGTTTTATGCCTATTTAGCACTATTTCATAAAACTTTCTCCGATATCTGGAGGGACAATTTTCAGGCTTTAAAAGAAATATATTGACTTTATCTTTTGGTTATACATTATTTTTCGGTGCTTAAGTCCAAACAATTATCCCAGATTAACCAAACTTTGCTTTCTCAAGGTCATTTGAGGTTCTGGTCTTCAGGGGACACGTGGGTTTTCAAAGGGGGGAGCACCTGGCTCCATCTGGCCATACTTAACCAGTTCCATCTACCAAGGACAAGGTCAGGTCTTGCTAGACCAGGCTTCCCTTTGGAGCACAAGGCAACTTTCCTGTATAATGAGCTTTTCTCCTTATAGACTGGACACAAGCTAGGGTTCTGTTAGTGGATCTCCAGGACCTCTCTGCACAGGAAGCCTGGTGACTCACAATGGCAAAACATTTTAAGAGATGCCCCCCATACAAAATCCCCTAGGACCAATTGACCTCAGAGGGCAAGGAACAAAATTGTTTCTTAAATCCCTTGGCTAAATTGATATGGGCATTAGGTATGGGCCTTAAGCATTCAAAAAAGTTAAGTTACACCAATCTGATACTTTTTTTTTTTTGAGACAGGGCCTCCCTCTAGCCCCAGCTGGCCTGGAACTCACTTTGTAGACCAGGCTGGCCTTGAACTCACAGAGATCTACCTGCCTCTGCCTCCCAAGTGCTAGGATCAAAGGCGTGTGCCACCATGCCCCGCTTAAAGATAATTCTTTTTTTTTTTTTATTTTAATTTTATTTTTTTAAGGGATTCTACAATACAATGACACAGTTGTTTGCAGATAACATTGATGTTACTCAGTATGTCATACAATTAATTGGTGCATTTTGCAAGTATCTATGTCCAAATTTTGAACAACCCAAGGTTCCCATAGTCCAGTTGGAGAAGCTTGTATGCACAGGCATGTTGATCAATCAGGTGTCCAGACTATATTCCTATAGTCTCATGATTCACCCCTATCTCTCCACAGCCCTTACAATCTACCACGCCTCCTCTTCCGCAGTTTGTTCCCTAGGCTTTGGGAAAGGGGCACAAGTGGGTGAGAAGAAAACAGTCTAATTTCTTTGGAGTTGTCATTTTGGACTCCGGTCTGTTCAGTTTGTTTCCCTTCACGGATTGACAGCTTTCACAGTGATACCCTTTTCAGTCATACTAACAAAGCTCAAGCTATTGGATGTACAGGCATTTAAGCAGTACCACTTATTGTGTCAAGCTAAGCTGTGAGCATAGACACAGATGCTTGGATGGTATGCTAATCCGCAAACTGTGGTTTCTCTATAAAGGGTGACAAGTTCTTATTGTGGCTTATAACATCGCCTAACCACTAGAGGACATAAGCTTGTGGCATCCGCTGTGAGTTATTCCTCCAAGGAGAGAGCTAATAGCCAAATAGTTTTGGGATATAATATAGACACTTGGCTGCCACTGTTGCACTGTATCTCCAGGCTGTTGAGGTGTAGCTGATATTTTCGGAGGAGTCTTGTTTGTCTCAGGGAGACCAATATTTTGCTGTATTGCTGTAGTGGCCTTTGGTAACGCTCTCTAGCATTTCAGAGGCCAGTTGTACGCTAGCAGGTGACGTCTCATAACATTTTTCATGCTCACACCAGGTCTTCGACAACAGGGACTTACTGCCTTTCTCCTTGCATATATCCCATTTATAGGCAAAAGGCCTTTATATTTGGGGGGGGCGGGTTTGAATCCCCTAGCCAACATCTCCTAGGCAGAATAATTCATTGCTGATGTCAGAGCTTTCCTGTAGTAATATATTTTGCTTAATTACACAACTTATAAACACTTTACTATTGAATTTGGCTCTAGATAGAGAAATATCCTTTCACAGTTCCTATGCCTATCAATCAGTTAATACGTTATGCCTGTTTTATAGGAAATTACCACTGTAACAATTGGCTCTAGTTTACAGTTAGGGAGTGGTTTCATTACCATCATGTTTTTCTTTTTCCTAAAAAAGGGGAGAGGTAGGAAGGTTTCTCAGCATCTGGAAGGTAAACTTCATTAGGGTCCATTATAAACAGTCAACCCCAATATTATTCAGAGAGATGCTCAGTGTCCGTGACTCAGGCAGTCTGAGGTTCCTCATTCCTTAATGTTCAGATGGGTCAACCTCTCTGCTGGCATTCCCCAGTTCATCCTGCACAGCCATAAGTTGTATGTTTTCAGGCATTTAGATTGGTGATTTTTACCTGTGGGAACATAAAATTCTCCTCCCATTGTTAGTTTCAGGATCAGAAAAATTGAAAATTTATCAATAGGATTGGAACACAGAGTTTTCCATTTGTATCCCAGAAAGGATAGTCCCCCACCTCCCACTTCCCTTTTTTTTTTTTTTTTAGGTTTTTATGTTTTGACCTATAGATGCCTAAGTTGTATTACACATACCCATAAGCAGGAGCCAAGGCATAAGCTTTCATTACATTTACCCAAACTGGTTCTCATTGACTGTATGCTACTTATTTGGGAAGGAAATTTAAGCTTAGTTCCTTTAACTTGTCCTACAAGTAAAGAAAGTGTTATAATGTGATATTGTGTTATTCAGAAAAAATATATAGGCCATTTGTATACCTTAACCCGATACAAATTATAAATAAGACCAATTAACATTTTATATTCCCGATTGGTTCAATTGTATTACCATTTCCACCAAAACCTACACCTAAATTTAATTAATCTAAACAATTCACTAAGCCATTGAAATATACTATACTTGGTGGATAAAGCTTGGGCAGAGTTGAGAACCTGCTAAATAAATTTTACCCAATAAACACTTTGCTCTTTAACGCTTTATGACTGGACTAAGACTTCTACTTATTTGGTAAGTAAAAATTTAAGCTTAATTCTTTTAAATTGTCCTACAAGTAAAAGAAAGTGTTACACTGTGATGTTGTGTATTTCAGACAAATATAGAGCCCAACCCAATACTAACTATAAATAAAACAACTAGCATTTTATATTCCCAGTTAGTTCAAATGTCAGTATCTAGCTCCTTTTTTTTTTTTTTCCCAGCACAAGATTCCTTCATATAAAACCAATTTGCAAGCAGTTGTGTCCCAGCCCACAGAGCCCAAGGCTCCCACCATCCAGCTGGAGGGGCTTGAATGTTCAATCAAGTTGATCAAATAAGTGTCCAGACTATATTGTCATAGTTTTACCGTTCACCCCAATCGCCGCTCCTACAATATACCACTCCCCCTCTTCCACAGATTGTTCCTTAGGCTTAGAGATGGGGCACAGGTGGACAAGAAGCACAACAGTCTACTTTGTCTGGAGATGTCGTCTTGGACTCTAATCAGTTCTGGCTGTTTCCTTTCATGGGCTGCCCGATTGCCCAGGGACAGGCTTCCAATCCTACTAATGAAGCACAAGTGGTTAGATATATATGTATTTAAACATTGCTAGTTATTATGGTAGGTTACTTTGGTATAGACACAGATGTCTGGATGGTGTCTTAATCCCTGGATTACTTTTTTTTTTTTTCCCCTGAGAGAGATGACAAGGCCTTACTGTGGCATATATATCTCCTAATCGCTAGAAGGTATAAGCTTGTGGCAACATCCATGAGTTATTTGTCCAAGGAGAGAGCTAATAATCAAATAAAGTTGGGATATACAGACATATGGTTGCCACTGCTGCACAGTATCACCAAGCAATTGGGGTGTAGCTGATGTTGGTTCTTAGCTGCTGTGTGGTGCAGGAAATTGAACCCGGGTCCTCTGCAAGAGCAGTCTGCGCTCTTAACCTCTGAGCCATGTCTCCAGCCCCCCAATCTGATACTTTTAATTACTGCATTGTATTTAGATAAAACTTGAAGAAAAGCCTAAGCAGCCTGGCATAAACATTGACTGGAAGAGATTTAAAACCATATGATAATCAGGGAAAGCCAATAAGAGAAATTTAAACAATTTTAGGCATATCTTAAATATAAATGATTTACTACAAACAGAAGTAGTCTCTTTATTTTCCCAAATCCCACATCCAGGTTTGTAGTTTTCCAATAACACGGAACATACCTATTGACCAGAATTAAGCTGAAAAAATTTACCAAGTCCATCTAAACTGTCTCCTTCTGGGCTGCATGCTGCTAGTTCAGGGAAATAAACCTAGCTTTTCTTGAGTCAAGTTATCTTGAAATGAGCAGAACAGATATCAAAAGTAACATTTGCATAATAGAGACAAACAAATATCTTTCAGTAGTCAAAGGTAACCCATTACTTGTCTATGTCACTTTAATCCAAATCTACCACTAAAAGTCCAGTACAAGCCAGGAATGGACAGAAAAGAAACCACAACTCTGTATGTTTATAATCCCAGTCAGACCATTAGTAAGCTGGCTTTAGTGTTTATACCATTCCACTTTAGAAACATTTAACCACTTCAATCCAGTACAAATATATTATTTTCTACTAAACTTTGCAATATTTATACCCATCCAGATGAATGGGACAGCCCCTGCCCAAACACATCACCACAAAATAAAAACCTACAAATCCCTACAAGTCCCGAGGCAGGCTCCCGCCAACCAAATCTTTCCAGATATTCAGAAATACACCACATAGGCCTGGCAAAAAGACTGTCTATCCAATCCAAAGATGTTCTACCTAGTGGTTAAAAATTTCACACACAAAACACAGCCAAAGGCCTTGAATTCTATTTTATCTAGTATTAACATAGTGACTTCTTTCTTAGTACCATTTACTTGTATTATTTTTTACCGACCTTTCACCTTGGGATAATATCTATCTTTAAAGGTGAGGTAAGTTTCTTAGAGACAAGAAAAAAAAGGATGGGTTTTGTTTCTTAATACATTCTAACTAGCCTATGTCTCTTAATTGGAGAATTCAGTCCATTGATATTTAAAACTGTTGTTGAGAGAATTAAATTGCTTCCAATCATTTTGATTTCTAGTACATTCTTACCCTAGGTTTTTATTTCTGTAGTGGTAGTATCATTTGTTTTCTGGTGTTGATTGGTTATAGTCATCCCTGCCCTCAGCTCTTTGTACTGCTTGATGTATTCTCTGCAGGGATGGCTTATTGGAGAGGAATTCTTTCAACTTATTTATATTGTGGAACATTTTCCTTTCTCCTTCAATTACAATAGACTTTTTGCTGGATAAAATACTCTGGGTTGGCATCTATAGTCTTTTAGAACTGGGAATATTTTAGACCATGCTCTTCTGGCTTTCATTGTCTGCATTGAGAAATCAGCTGTAATTCTGATTGGTTTTCCTTTGTAGATAACTTGTTTTTCTTTTGCAACCCTCAGTATCCTTTCTTTTCTTTGAACATCTTGTATTTTTACTATGATATGGTGTGGAGAATTTCTTTTCTGGTTCTGTCTGCTTGGTGTGCTATATGCTTCTAGTACCTGTATAGGTATCTCTCGCTTTAATTTGGGAAAATGTTCCTCTAAAGTTTTGTTGAAGACCTGAGCTATATCATTATCCTGTGAGTTTTCTTCCTCTTCTATCCATACAATTTGTAGGTTTGGTCTTTTCATAGTATCCCACAGTTCCTAATTATTCCGTTCTTGTTTTTTTTTTTTTAATTTTTCATAATCTGTACTTGATTTATCCAATTCTTCCATATTGTCTTCCAATCCTGATATTCTATTTTCTACTTCATTCATTCTATTATTAAGAGTTCCTCCCATCATTTCCAAGTTGTTTGTGGAATGTTGCATTTCTTTTTTCATTTCAACTTTAATTATTTTCAATGTTTCTATCTTTTGTAATTTAATTCCACAATTTATCCTTGTCCTCTTTCAATTTATCCCTGTCTTCTTTTAGGTCCTAGACTGCCTTGTTTATAAGTTCCTTAAATTCCCTCAACTTCTTAATTTCTATAATCACATTCATAATTGTTCTTTTGAAATCTATATCCTGAGTTGTATCCAAGGGGTCTTCACTAGAGGGTACTTGAATAGGGGTATTAGTATTTGGCGGAGATCCACCTGAGTCTTTCTTTCGTTGAGCTTTAGGAATTTGGGTAGCTTCTGTTGGGAGTGGTTCTAATGTGAAACTTAGGCATTTATTGAGCTGACACTGATTTTGGTTATATTCTTTAGGTATTTGTTGACATCTTAATTGATGTACAGTTGTGGATACTTTAGGCTCCAAAATCTCAACTCTATCCTAACTAAAAGGTTCCTGAGGACAAGAGAAAGCCTGAATCAGCCCAAATTAAAAAGCAAATAAAGGCAGGCCTTACTCCAGGGAAATGCGCTCCTGGGCAAATCCAATGGCCTCTTGGGTGAAAGGCCAAGGGAAAATGCGTGTCCAGGCTGGGCTAGGAATTTTTTATAGGGCAGGGAAGGGGAGATGGTGACATGTTAGTCAGAGATTAGAATATGCCCAATTAGGGCTCTGAGGGTGGGTCTTGGGTCTGGTGGTCTCTTTTGGCATCCAGAACTAGGTGTTGGCTTTGTCCAATGGTTTGTGCAGGCTTTCTTCCTGAGCTTTTGCAAGTGTGAGTTCCAGCCAAAAGAGAAGGGCAAGGACCTTCTAGTCCATGCCATCTTGGCTTTTGTCCTAAATCTCAGGCTTAACATCCCAACCTCTTAGGGTATAGGGGCGCCAATTCAGCTCTGACTATGTCCTGCTGAGCCGGGACATTGAAGGGAGGGGGAGTTGGGAGTAGGTGGGGCTGTGAGGACGGGGATATAGGGGTGTAGGAGCATTTGGTGGACCACCACTCTGGAGACCTCTCAAATGTGTTCCTGCAAGAAGTGGAGAAGGAAAAGTGCTAAGATTGGGAGGAGTCTCTAGTTGAGATTGAAGGGACTCCTCCTGATGTTAGATGGTCTTGGTAAGGTTTGCCAGGCTCTGGAGGACAGAGGGCAGAGTCTAGATGTAGGCTTGCCAGTTTCATCCATGCAGGTCTCCCAAGCATGGACGTGCCAGGAGTATGTTGGACCTGGCACAGCCTCTCCTGGTTGGGTGAAGACTGAGACAATAATGAGACAAAGGGAGACCTGGCAGGGGTGTCTCAGCATATGGCACCTGCACCAGAGGAAAAAGGTTATGGTTGATAAAGAAAGGCTGCCCATAAAGTAACTCAGAAGGCCTGAGGCCAGTGGGATAGCTGGGGGGTGGGGGGGCAACACGGAGGCGGGTTAGAGCAATGGGTGGGAGGGAGGGCCAAGACAACTGAGAGTTCAACAGAGTTTTGTTGAGCTGCCGTTTGATTAGGCCATCGGCCCTCTCTACCTTTCCTGAAGACTGTGGCTAGTAAGGGATGTGTAATTTCCAGTCCAGGAAATGTTTAGGACTTCTGACACTAGCTCAATGAGTCTGGAGTTGAAGGTCAAGCTGTCATCTGTATGGATGGTGAGTGGAACCCCAAAACGTGGGATGATGTGCTCCAGGAGTGTTTGCGCCCTCATGTCCACAGTTTCTCTGGAGGTAGGAAATGCCTCGATCCACCCTGTAAACATATCAACTAGAGTTAGGAGGTAACACAATTTCTTTGTGGGATGGCATGTGGGTAAAGTCAATCTGCCAGTCTTCACCTCCTTTGCTATCCACAGAGCTGATGCAGGGGCAGGTGTATCTGGAATGCCCCCTGTGGGTTGGTCTTGGCACAGATATGGCAGGAGGAATGAGCCTGTAAGATATGAGCTTGGAGATTGGCAGGGTCGAAGAGTGTTTCCAGGAATCAGAACAGAGCCTTGGGGCCAATGTGTAGGCTTTGGTGGATATCAGAGCTGGTGGAAGTCACCTGATTCTGAGGGAGAATAAGGTGTTTATTTGAATAAAGCCATCCATCCCCTGCCTTGTGGCCCCCTTCTCAGGAGCTCGTCCCTTTCTTTAGGCTGGCAGTCAGGTTTGTAAGACAGGGTGAGGAAAAGAATATTCCCCGTGGGTCTGACAGGACCAGAGGCCAGTCCCAGGGCCACAAAGTCACCCCTGGCATTGCCCAAGGCCACTGGATCTGTGGAGGTCTGGTGTCCCCAGCACTGGACTATGGCAACCTCTGCCAGGAGCTTGAGTGCTTCCAGAGGTAGGGTGATCTGAGGGTAGTCCAGGAAAAGCAGGTGGAAAACCCGAATACGTGAGGGTGCAAGAAGGGAGACAGAGGAATAATTGAGAAGGTCCAAAAGCCTGTGTGGAGAAGAGTAAGTTTGAGAGCTTCCCGGGTGAGTTCAGCTGCTGCCGCCAGAGCCTTCAAACATGGCTGTCCTCCACAGACTGTGGGGTTGAGCTGTTTGGCGAGAAATGCCACTGCCTGGTATGAGAGCCTAACAGGTTATCTGAGGCCCCTATAGCCACTCCCAATCTTTCATCTCTAAAACAGTGGAAAGGGCATGAAGAGTGGGAGATCCAAAGTAGGAGCAGTCAGGAGGGCATCCCTAAGGAGAGAGACGTGGTGTTGGACAATGGCGGGGTGGGAGAGAAGCCCCATGGGGGTCTCTTTAGCTGCGTGGTACAGGGGCATAGCTAACAGCAAAATCAATGATCCAATGACTGAAGAAGCCCACCAGTCCTAGAAAAGAAAGGATTTAGTCCACTGTCTCTGGAGGCTGTAGGTCTTGTATGGCCCTGACTCAATCTGAAGTGAGAGTCTTAGAACTTTGACTCAACTGGACACCCAAGTAGAATACAGTGGAGGAGCACAACTGAGCTTTAAACAGAGAGACATGTTACCCCAAGGGGCCAAGGAAGTTTAGAAATTGAGCAGTAGACTGCTGGGATTGAAGGAGAGAAGGGCTGCAGAGTAGAAGGTCATCTACATACTGGAGGCGTACATTAGGACCAGATTCAAAGAAGGAGAGATCCTGGGCCAAAGCTTGGCCAGAACCCCTGAGGTAAGACTGTCCATGTAAGCTGTTCTGCAGACCTGGTATCCAGGTCCTCCCATGTGAATGCAAAAAGGAAGTATGAGTCAGGTTGTAAGGGTACAGTAAAGAAGGTGTCCTTTAGATCCAAGACAGTGAAATGGGAAGTTGTGGGGGGAATGGTAGAGAGTAACGCGTAAGGGTTAGTTACCCCAGGGTGTATTGGGATGACAGCTTCATTGATGAGGTGAGGTCCTGAACTAGACAGTAGGTGTTTACAGAGGGCTTATGAACTGGAAGAATGGGGGCATTGCAGGGTGAGTAAGTGGGGATAAGGAGCCTCTGGGATAGGAGGTGGGTAATGATAGGCTTGAGTCCATGGCAGTGGGTTTCAGAAATAGGAAACTGAGGCCTGGAAGGAAAAGAGGAGGGATTTTTGAGGTGTACCAATGACTGGTGGGTGGTGAGAGGCATTTATCAGAGTAGAAATGTCCCAGACCTGAGTGTCAACAGGATCAGGGAGGGCAGGGGCCAGACAATCCAGAGTGGGAACTTGGGAGGCTATTAGGGGTAAAAGGAAATGAGAGTTTACAGAGGGTGTGAGGAACAGAGATATGATTGGGTGGAAGCACCTGAGGATTTCATGGCCCAGGAGGGACACTGGACAGGCAGATATGACTAAAAGGGAATGGGTGAAAAAATGACCTGTGAGGACACAGGGGAGAGGTAGAGTCCTTCTCAGGAAAGAGGGGGTCCCATCCACTCCTGTGACAGAAATTGACAAGGGAACAGTGGGCCTGAGTGTGAGGTCAGTACAGAAAAGGTAGCCCCACTGTCCAACAGGAAGGAGATGCACTACCCACTACCTGGAGCATTAGCCTAGGCTCAGTGAGGGTCAGTGGGGGTCTCCCAGTCTGGCCACTGTCAGTCCTCTGTCAGGCCAAGGAATTCAGAGGCTGGAGGGAGTTGGGTGGACCTCTGTGTCATGGCACAGAAGACAAACCCTCATCTGGGCACTCAGATTTCCAATGGCCAGGTTGCCATCAGAGGGGGCACAGCATGGTGGATGGCCTGGGGTTGGGTAGTTATTAGCCCAGTGACCTCCTTGGCCACACTTGAAGCAGGCTCCTGGTGGGTTGGACTTGGGCTCAGCCCTGGTGGGATGGGGCTTGACAGAACCCCTCGTGTCCCTCTGTGGGAATGCCATTGGCCTCAGGGCAGCTGCCAGGGCTTGGGCAAGAAGTGTAGCCTTTGCTGTAGCTGAGCCTGTCAGGAGGACCCAACTGCCTCCTCTTGGTGGTTAAATACCTTAAAAGCCATTTTCACCAAATCCTACTTGGGAGTCTGGGGACCATCATTGGTCTTTTTTAGGTTTTGGGTTGGGGGGGGTTGTTTGTTTGTTTTTTATGTCTGGAAAGGGCTGAGAGATAAGTGAGAAGCTAAGACTGTGGCAACTGCTGAAGAGGTGGGGTCAAGGCAGGTGTACTAAGTTATGGCCTCCTTGAGCCAGTTCAAAAAAACAGCTGGATTTTCATCAGGCTGTTGGGTAATCTCATGAAGCTTGTCATAATTATTTTGTTGGAAAATGCTTCCATACCCCATAGGAGGCAGGTAACCATTAAGTCTTGCATCTGGCAGCCAGCTTGGCCAGGCTGATAATCCCAGCCAGGTTCCTGGGCAGGTACTGCTTCAACCCCCATAAGGGCTGCATGATCCTTCACATGGGTGTCATCTGCATACTTTCTAGCTGCTCCCTGAATCTGTATACGTTCCTCAGGGGTCAGAGTGTTAGATTGGATTACATAGAGATCATGCCATGTCAGGTTGCATGTCTGGGTGAGGTGGAGGAACTCTTTAGTGTAAGCAGAAGGATTGACAGAGAAAGAGCCCAACCCCTTCTCCACTTGGGTGAGGTCCTGCAGAGTAAGTGGGACATGAACCCTAACAATGCCCTCAACCCCAGGCACCTCCTGAAGGTGACATAGTAAGTTAGTTGTGTGGTGTGAGCATGTGTGTGAAGCCACAGGAGAAGAATCAGGGGGAGCTGACCTTGGGGGGGGACCAGGTGGGGGTTGGGTGGTGAGAAAGGGGGAGGGAGGTGGGGTTGGGGAAGTGAAGGCACAGATGGAGTAGGAAGAGGAGGGTACAGGGAGGAGGGGCCATTAGGGAGGGAGTTCTTGGCTGGAGCCAGGGAGATGTCTGGGGGCTCAGTCCCCAGCAGGGTAGTCTGAGCCAAGTGTCCATGGAGGATCTGGGTTGCCACCTCCAAAAGCTGGCTTACTATCTTTACGGGCTGGCCAGAGCTTAAATCAGAAGGCAGGTCACAACTCAGATGTCCCTGTTTTTCATTTGGAGGCAGGTTGGGGGGAGGGGTGGCCAGTCTGGAAGAGGATGTAGGGTATGGTGGGGGATTAGCAGAGGTTGCTACAGCAGCAGAGGGACGGGCAGGAGGAGCGTGGAGGGAAGGAGGAAAACCCAGTAACTCTGGCAGCTCAGCCAGGGAAGAAGAGGACTCGGGGTCGTCTATTGGCAGAGAAGCAGCCTTAGCCAGCAGGACATGAGCTGCAGAGCACTGGGAGCAGAGGGAGGGGTGGGAGCCTGCATGTAGGCCATCTCAGTCCACTTTCCCATGTTCTGGCAAAAGTTCTCTAGAACTCAGAGGCTGTTATAATCAAAAGTGCCTTCTGGGGTCCACCTGGACTGGTTTTCCAATTGGTATTGTGGCCAGGCCTTGGAGCAGAAGAAAACTAGGCACTTGGGGCAAAGGGACCGGCCAAGGTCCAGTTTAGAAAAATTTTTGAGCAGACAACCCAATGGTGTCTGGGGGTTAGGCTTTGACCTAGAGTAGCCCATTTTCAAGCCTGGAGATCACAGGATGCAGAGGGGCATCCCCCAGTGCACCCTGAGACCTGGCAGTGGAAAGGCATGAGGGGAACTTGGGATGGACATCTCCAATCCAGCAAAGTTCCTCACCACAGAACCTGGCTCTGCAATCCTTCCCCAAATGGCAGAAAGAGAGCTTGTCCTGGCATTACAATGACTTTCAGACAGGGGCTCTAGACAGCAGAAATGAGGCAACAGGAAATGGACTTACCCCATGTCAGAAGCTAGATGCATCAGGAGAGGAGAGGAGTGTCCCCGAGTGTCCAGTGGGCCCTGGGTGCACCAGGCTGGGGTTCCAATCCCCTCCCCATAAGGGCCACCAAAATAAAAGGTGATGATGAGAGAAAGGCTGAATCAGTCCAAATTAAAAAGTAAACAAAGGCAGGCCTTATTCCAGGGAAATGCACTCCCAAATGAATCCAATGGCCTCTTGGGTGAAAGGCCAAGGGAAAATGCATGTCCAAGCTGGGCTAGGGACTTTTATAGGGCAGGGGAGGGGAGATAGTGACGTTAATCAGGTTGGAATCTGGCCAATTAGGCCAGGTCAGGGCTCTGAGGGTGCGTCTTAGGTCCAGTAGTCTCTTTGGAATCTAAAACTAGGTGTTGGCTTTGTTCAGTGGTTTGTGCAGGCTCTCTCTCTCTCTCTCTCTCTCTCTCTCTCTCTCTCTCTCTCTCTCTTTGAGACAGGGTCTCCCTGTAGCTCTGGCTGTCCTAGAACTCATTATGTAGACCAGGCTGATCTTGAACTCACAAAGATCCACCTGTCTCTGCCTCCCAAGTGCTAGGACTAAAGGCGAGTGCCACCATGCCCAGCTCTGTGTGGGCTTTTTTTTGTGAGCTTTTGCAAGTGCAGGCTCCCGGCCAGAAGAAAAGGGCGGGGACCTTTCAGTCCAGGCAATCTTGGCTTTTGTCCCAAACCTCCGGCCTAACCTCTGGCATAACACCAACACAGTACAGATTAACACTCCTCATTCAACCAGTTCACCCAAGCTGGCCTGAACCCCCCAGGCTTACAAGGGCCCCAGTCACTCCTGGTTCTGTGGGCTGGAAGGTACAATGCCTCCACTGCAATGCTGCTGGAGTCCCCCACATCCAAGTGAGGTGAGCCCCAATCACCCACGACTCATAGAACCACTGTACACCACCCATAATCTACTGACTGATCTTCTAGGGCAAGGCACCAAGGTCTGTACCTGGGTTCATTTGGAGAAAGGCTCAGCTGACACCGAGGCTATCCCTGTTGTCTCCTGACACCCTCAGGCGATGTCTATAGCACCAAATTGTAGTCCGTAAGGATCCAAATGCCCTCGGACCACCTCCGATGCTTCCCAACACTATTTATTTATTTATTTATTTATTTATTTATTTATTTATTTATTTATTTATTTATTGGTCTTTTCGAGATAGGGTCTCCCTGTAGCCCCAGCTGTCCCGGAATTCACTCTGTAGTCCAGGCTGGCCTTAAACTCACAAAGATCCTCCTGCCTCTGCCTCCCAAGTGCTAGGATTAAAGGTGTGCGCCACCACGTCTGGCGTTTCCCAACACTCTTGAGGGCCCTTGAGTCCCCCTCCCTGAATTTGCCTTTAGCTGCTCAGAACGTACCAGCCTCCCCAGGAGACGCCATCTTGGAAAAGCCCTAGCTTCATAATTCTTAAGTGTGTGTAAGAGAGGGTTTCCTGAATCTAATATTCTTCCTCTCTCCTTACAGAGGGAAGATAATTAGCTTTTTACAATAATTATTTCATATCTGTCTAAATTAAGCTGATGGTTTTTGCTTCCTTTCTGTTATACATTTACTTTTTATTGGAATTTTTTGTTGTTGGTTTGTTGATTTTTGTTTCCTTTTATATTCTTTTATTTTTGTTTTTGAGACAGGGTCTCACTGGCCCAGGCTGCCCTGGAACTAACAATGTAACTAAACCTGGTCTTAAACTCCTCATCCTCCTTCCTCCACCTCCTCAGTGCTGGGAATAAAGGTATGTACCACTACACCCAATTTTAGGTAGTGCTAGGGATCAAACCCATATCCTCCTGCATGGCAGGCAAGCATTACCAATTTAGCTACATCCCGAACCCATGTGGTACCTTCTCTTTTTTTCTTTTTTATTTTGGTCTTTTTGAGAACCGTGTGCTTTTCAGACTTTAAGTTAAAAACAGGGGTTGGGCCAAGTGTGTTTGCCTACACGTTTAGTTCCAGCACTTGGGAAGCAAGGCAGGCAGATCTCTAGGCCAGAATGGTCTACATAGCAAGTTTCAGGCCAGCTGGGGCTATATAATTAAAAGCATATATATATATATATATATATATATATATGCTTTTATATATATGCTCTATATATATATTATAATATCTATTCATTTACACAATTATATTATGTTTTTTTAAACAAAACCCTTCTTGAGTGTTTATGTGCGTATCCTTCACACACCACACACACACACACACACATGCGTCGTGTGCGCGCCACATCACACACAAAAGATACATATTTTTTACCCAATTTATTACCTAAGCCTCTCGAAACTTTGCCTTTGCAGACCAGGAATCCAAGAACATAGCACTTTTTTTTTTTTTTTTTTTTTTTTTGGTGTTTTTTTTTTGTAAATGGGGTGGGAAAACAGGGGGGGGCGGGTCTCCCTTTCGTTCCCAAGCTGGCCTGGACTCACTTATGTTGACTAGGTGTGATGGTTAATCCTGGGGTCATACTTGACTGGACTAGGATGACCAAATAAGAGAAAAAGGTTTTCTGATTGGACTACCTTCCCATGATGGGCCCACCCCAATGTGGGCGTTACCTTCTGCCGGCAGGCAGGTATTTATTTATTTTTTTTTTTTTAATTTTATTTCTTCTGTTATGTGTATGACTTGTACTGTCTGCAACCAGGTCTGTGCACCGTGTCGTGCAACCCGTCAGGGGCTGATGGTCAGAAGCGGGTCTCGGATTCACCTGGAAACTGGAGTTCTACGGATATTGGAGTTTCAGAGGTTCTCGGCCACCATGTGGATTGCTTGGGACGAACCTCGGGGGTCCTCTGCCAAGAGCGGGTCGGCGCTCTCAACCACTGGCTTATCTCCCGCCCCGGAGGCAGTATTTAAGCGCCACGGCAGCGGGAGCTGGTCCCTTTTCCTCCTGCGGCTTGCCTTCTCTATCTGGTGAGTTTGCTTGCTTTTTTTTTATTTGGGGGGGCTTGATCAACCACTTTGATCCCACATGTACTGAGCCTGGCCAGTACTCTGGACTCCATTCGGGCCTCAGCACTAGACTCTTGGGATCTACTGAGAACTATCCAGCCCTTGGCGGACTTAAGCAGTTCCCTGGATTCCCGGCTCTCCAGTTCGCGCTACTGTGAGCTCGTCACGTTAGCAACATCAATAAATTGTTTATCGAGTTTATATACTAGTCCTGTTGCTTCTGTCTCTTTAGAGAACCCTGACTAATACACTAGGCTTGAACTCACAAAGATCCACCAGCCCCTGCCTCCTGATTGCTGGGATTAAAGGTGGGTGCCACCAACCACACCCGACTCAGGACATAGCACTTTTTATTCACTCATATTATGGCTGGAGAGGTACAATTAAGGACAGAAGCTTCTTGTATCCTGTACCCTCTTTTATAAATGTTATTTTATTATGCATATGAGTGTTATGCCTACATGTATGTAAGTGCACTTGGGTTGTTCAGTGTCCTCCGTACGGAACAGAGGAGTGATGTCGATCCCCTGTAACTAGAATTACAGGAAGTTGTTAGCCACCTGTGTGTGTCCTAGGGATTGGAAACCCAGACCTTCTACAAGAAACAACCAGTGCTCTAGCCTCTGAGCCATCTGCTCCGCCTCTCTCTTTTTATCTTTTTGTTTTTTTTTTTTTTGGTCTTTTCGAGATAGGGTCTCCCTGTAGCCCCAGCTGTCCTGGAACTCCCTCTGTAGACCAGGCTGGCCTTGAACTCACAAAGATCCACCTGCCTCTGCCTCCCAAGTGCTGGGATTAAAGGTATGCACCACCAAGCCTGGCTTCTGTATACTCTTAAATGAAATAGCTAGGCAGAGCTTTCCTCTTTTCTCAGCACAACAATAATGTGCCTTCTTCCTCTGCTGACTGAAATTCTCAGACTGATGGCCTGTCAGGGCCTGTACCATTACAAGTCAATTACAGCTGTCAAAATGCCTTCTGTTAGCTCATCATGGCAGAGATTTTTTTTTTTTCCCCAAACAATGCTTTGCACTGCACTAGTCAATAGCAGTGGAGAAATTACCTTGTGTAGAAAGAAGCTCTGTATATTCTTAGTCAAACTGCCTGGTGGATTGATTTTGAATCTGCTGTATCTTCTGCTTAAAGAAACTAATAACATCCTACAATGCTTCTACATTTTTTTAAGAATCTCAGGTTTTCATATTACAACTCCATTCTTCCCTCTTGATTTTACAGTGGGGAACCTGAAGCACAGTGCAGAGGGTGGGTTGGGATGGGTCTGTGCTGGACTAGGGGTGTTGGCATGGCTATGATCAAATGAACAGAGACATTGGGAAGAATGCGGCTGGCAGGGAAGGGCAAGAGCAAAATGCCATTTGCCAAATTTCCAAGATAGTATTTTTTGTTTTGTTTTGTTTTGTTTGTTTCTTGGGTTTTTTTGTTTTTTGTTTTTTGTTTTTTTGTCTTTTTGAGACAGGGTCTCCCTGTAGCTCTGGCTGTCCTGGAACTCACTCTGTAGACCAGGCTGGCCTTAGACTCACAGAGATCCGAGTGCTTCTGCCTCCCAAGTGCTAGGTTTAAAGGCGTGCGCCACCACGCCTAGCATTTATTTATTTCTGTATGTGTATGAATGTACTGTCTGCATGCAAGTTTGTGCACCCGTGTCGTACAATGCCGCGGAGGTCAGAAGAGGGTGTCAGATTCCCCTGGAACTGGAGTTCTCCTGGAATTGGAGTTTCAGATGGTTTTCGGCCGCCATGTGGGTGCTGGGGATCGAACCCGGGTCCTCTGCAAGAACGGTTGGCGCTCTTAACCGCTAGGCCATCTCTCCAGCCCCGTTTCTTGGTTTTTGAGACAGGATCTCCCTGTAGCCCCACCAGGTCTGGAACCAGGTTGGCCTTGATCTCACAGAGATCTGCCTTCCTCTGCCTCCCCAATGTTGGGATTAGAAGCATGCTTCACCATGCCCAGCTTCAAGATAGTATTTTTTAACTATGAGAGGAATCCAGGGACCAGTTGCAAAAATTTGCAAATTGTATTTTCAGAGTGTGCTTCTCAGCTGGGCATGGTGGTGCATGCCTTCAATCCCAGCATTTAGGAGGCAGAGGCAGGCAGATCTCTGTGAGTTTGAGGCCAGCCTGGTTACATAGTGAGATCCTGTCTCAAAACTGCTCCTCCCTACCAAGTATGGCTCTCATAAGTATGAAAATCTGAGACTCTTCCAAAGTCCTCTCCACACTGGGCATGGTTGGTCCATGCCTTTATTCCCAGCACTCAGGAGGCAGAGGCAGGCAGAGCTCTGTGAGTTCAAGGCCAGCCTGGTCTACATAGTGAGTTCCAGGCCAGGTGGGACTACAGAGAGACCCTGTCTTAAAAAAAAAAAAAAAAAACCCATATGCACAAAGTTCTACTCCACATAATTTTAAAAAAAATTAAAACTGTTTTAAGTGTATTTCTCAAATTGTACAAAATCTTGTGTGTTTTTAACAAACTTATTTTGTATTTCTTTTCTTTTACCATTCTTCCCAATACTACCCTAGATTTCCTCTCAAAACAAAAAACCAATGCCCTCTAGTCTTCTCTCCAGGCCTCTTCCCCAGCTCTCTGCTGGGAAATCTAACCAAGCCACTTAGGCTATTTGGCTGGTAGGGCCTGGCCCTCTTTGGAGCGGGAAAAGTTGTAGTTGCTACAGGGAAAGGGAAAGGTTGGAGAGGTTGTTCAGCTTTTATAGCCTCTCCCTTTACTTCAGTTCTGGGGAGGAAGGCGGCCGATTTCAGCAAAGTATTTTCATTTTGAATGGGAACAAATGTGGACTATGGACTATAAACAACTTTATTTGGGCCCAAGACACTAAAGGCTCCAGACTAATCTCAAGACTTTATCTCCCCTGTGATTTCCTGACTGGGGCTCAGGCTGGTTCAGAGGAAAATAGTTGTTTCAGGTTTGTTTTTTGTTTCTGTTTTTTGTTTTGGGGGTTTGTTTGTTTGTTTGTTTGTTTTTTGGGTTTTTTTTTTTTTCCAGGAGCTGGGAGCCATCTAACAGATGGACAGCATCAGCTCTGAAACAGAGCTTATGATGATTCTACCTATTTGGAGCAAATTACTTTCAGTGCTGTCTGTGGGTGTGGAGCTGAGTGATACAGGGCAGATGGAGAGAGGCAGCTGAGGTGAACCCATCACTGGCTCTGTCGTGTTCTCCACCCCTCCTTCTTGCCCAGACTGGGTAAACAACAGTGCTTACCCTCTGTCAGTGCCAGCAAATGTCACCCAAGTCCTTGCCTGCCCCCTTTCCCGTTAACCACCCAGATGTGTTTAGGTAAGTATCCCATCTCTCGGGGCTGGAGAGATGGCCTAGCGGTTAAGAGCGCCGACCGCTCTTACAGAGGACCCGGGTTCGATCCCCAGCACCCACATGGCGGCTGAGAACCGTCTGAAACTCCAATTCCAGGAGAACTCCAGTTCCAGGGGAGTCCGACACCCTCTTCTGACCTCCGCAGCATTGCACGACACGGGTGCACAGACTTGCATGCAGACAGTACATTGATACACATACAGAAATAAATAAATGCCAGGCATGGTGGCGCACGCCTTAAAAAAAAAGAAAAAAAAAAAAGTATCCCATCTCTCTAGGGTCAATTTCCCTATACAAATTGGAGATTGGCAATGCGTTTGGTCTGGGCCACAGACTTGCAGCTCAGTAAATCTGCCTGCTTTTCTGAATTTTCTGTATGCATGCAAGTGCACCTGTGTTGTACAATGCCTGTGGAGGAGGTCAAAAGAGGGCATTAGATTCCCCTAGAATGGGCATTACAAATGGTTGCCAGCTGCCATGTGGGTTCTGGGAACCAAAACTAGATCCTCTGCTAAAGCAGCCAGTGCTCTTATCTGCTGAGCCATCTCTCCAGCCTCCATCACTGTATTCTTTATGTGCCTTGATTTATGACTTTCTTTGTTCCGTTACTATTAAAAACTTCATAAAACTGTGTGTTACATGTTGGAATACAGTATTTGGGGCAACCTGAATCTGTGCTCCCGGGTCATGGTCACTCATTTTTGGCTCCAGAATAAACTCTCTTTCATCTTCTTTGAAATGAGAACATGGTTTTGCATTGACATAATAAATAATGTTAACATATATATATGTAACTATGTGTGTATACATACATATGTATGATTCAAATGTTTTAACTCATATTTCATCACTGGGGAATAAAAAGTTTAACTATTTAATTATAAGGCTGATTACCAGAGCCTTGATTCACAGAGATAAAGGATGTGCCCTGAGGCAAATGAAGCATCCAAAGCTCTGCTTCTGTGTCAGTTCTTTTCCTACTTGAAAGCACTTCCAACACCACACGTCCCCTCCCCGGGACTAGCACTAAAGAATTTTCTGTGCTTCTATCTCCCAGGAGGCTTTTGTGCCTGCTCATTGTCTGCTCTCCATTTGGGACTATTCTCCTGGATCATTTTGTCCCCTCCCCCTTTGCTGAGCTCAGACTTACTCTGGGCTCCCTGCAGTTCTCTAATTCACTAATAATCATATAGCTGCATGCACACACATGCACAGTTCTATTAGGAGATAAATTTAGAGATGGGAAACTGTGTTCCAGGCTGGCACCATTCATCCCAGTGACTCAGACAGTGCTACTCCCAGTTCATGTGGAGCCCTGATAGTGAAGGAAGAATCTCTGATTCAATAAGGCTAGGGTTAGAGATTTTCCAGGAGTAAATTTAAAAGCACTATTAATAGGAGGGAAGTGTTTTCATATCTGATGTTAGACAGGCTTGTCTTGGGAAGAAATATAATAATGGCAAGGTGAACTTGTCCTTGGGTGATTCAGTAGCCTGGCCGCAGCTGTGTCAGAACAGAACGAGGCACTGGCTGGAAGCAGTGAGATACCACCCCCCTTCTCCAGCATTGGGAGTCCAAGGTCATTCTGCCCATCCCCAGGGCAACCAGAGCTATAATGGTAGACAAGCCTAGGTATTTAAAGATTGCAGGAGGCCTGGCAAGATGGTTCAGCAGGTAAAGGTGCTTACCCTGCAGGCTTGGCAACCCCACCCCAGTTCAAGCCCCAGAACCCATGTAAAGGTAAAAGGAGAGAACCAACTCCTCGGAGTTGTTCTCTGACCTCCACATATGCAGCCCTGCACATACAACTTTAAATAAAAATTTTTAAATAATAAATTAAAGCTTACAGGATGCTTGGGATATAGAGAGCAGATCCATTCCTTCTGTGAGACAGAATGGAATCTGCATGGTAGGTATTGGGAAAAATCACACTGACATGTGAATTAAAGGACAGTAGGAAATAGAATTTAGGAAACAAGGAGTACCCACCCATCCAGAATGTTCTCTGAAGTTCTAGCTGGGAGGCCTCTCCCCACCCACCCTCTCATCATGATAAATGGTATGAGCAAAGGCACTAGTTAGGTGAAGGTACAGTGTGCAGCCCTGTCTCTGGGTGGTTTTAGGTTGCTTATCTGATATTTCAGTAAAAACACCTTCTAAACCTGCTGAACAATGATTGTCAAGGATCTTAACAACATGGGGTTACAGAGATGGCTCAGTGGTTAAGAGCGTTTGGGGCTTGGACTGTATAAGAGCAGAGACAGCTAGCTGAGCACTAAGCATGTACGCATTCATTTCTGTCCCTTCTTGACTATGGACATGATTAACTTTCAAGTTCCTGCCTTGACTTCCTTACAGTGATGGACTGTAACCTGGAATTGTAAGCCAAATAAACCCTTTCTTCTCTAAGTTGTGTTTTGTCTGGGCATTTTATCTAAGATATGGAAAGGAAACTAGGACAGTTACTTATGTAGAAAAAGAGTCTTTGTATATCTGATTAGGAATCTTTTCCTGGATTTTCCAGGTGAACATTACGAATAATCGCATACATCCACATAGGAAAGAGGCAGAACGGTACCTGGCACACAGACAGAAGGTGATGTACACACAGATGTGGCTACGAATCAAGGGAAGGATTTCACCTGGACAAGGGAAGGAATCAATTCTCTCCTACAGCCTTGACCAAGACTTGTTACGATCTTAATTTTTTTTTAGGGGGGGGACATTTGTTTGAGACAGCAGGGTCTCACTGTAACCCCAGCTGGCCTGGAACTTGCTATATAGACCAGGCTGGCCTTGAACTCACAGAGATCTGCCTGTCTCTGCCTCCCCAGTGCTGGGACTGAAGGTGTGTGCCATCGCACCTGGCTGCCACCTTGATTTCGCTCAGTAAGACTGTGGACTGATCTTCAGAAAGAGGGTACATCACCAGGAGGTTTGTGGTCATTTGTTACAGCAACCATAGGAAGGCAATACGACCCCTATCAGCATTCTCTATATCCTTGGTCTGCTGGGATGGCCACAGATTTCTGCTCATTTGGATGATGATCACCTGTGGGTGGCTAGGGGAGAAAGACTTTGGTGCCAAGATCCTTGTCATTTGTAGGGACTATATTTACTTGCTATGGCTGCCATGAAAATTACCTCAAACCCGGGAAGTTAAAAACATACATTTGGGGAGCTGGAGAGATGGCCTAGTGGTTGAGAGTGCCAACAGCTCTTGCAGAGGACCTGGGTTTGATCCCCAGCACCCACATGGGGGCCGAGAACCGTCTGAGACTCCAATTCCAGGAGAACTCCAGTCCAGGGGAGTCCAACACCCTCTTCTGACCTCCGCAGCATTGCACAACACGGGTGCACAGACCTGCATGCAGACAGTACATTCATACATATACAGAAATAAATAAAATTAAAAAAAATACATTTGGGGCTGGAGAGATGGCCTAGTGTTAAGAGCTCTGACTGCTCTTGCAGAGGGCCTGGGTTACATTCCCAGCACCCACATGGCGGCTGAGAACTGTCTTTAACTCCAGTTCTAGGGGAATCTGACACCCTCTTCTGACCTCCGCAGCACAACATGGGTACGCAAACCTACATGCAGACAGTACATTCATACACATAAAAAATAAGTAAATAAATAAATAAATAAATAAATAAATAAATAAATAACATACATTTAGGGGTAAGCAAGGTGGCTCAGTATATCAAGATGCTGCCACCAAGCCGGACCTCCTGAGTTTGGTCCTTGGTACCTACAATGGTAGAAGGAACAAAGAGACTCCCACAAGATGTTCTCTCTCTCTCTCTCTCTCTCTCTCTCTCACACACACACACACACACACACACACACACACACAGTTGGTGAAAATAGTAGAGGAGGGGCTAGAGAGATGGCCTAGTGGTTAAGAGGGCCGACTGCTCTTGCAGAGGACCCAGGTTCAATCCCCAGCACCCACATGATGGCTGAGAACCATCTTTAACTCCAGTTCCAGGGGAATCCGACACCCTCTTCTGACCTCCGTCGCATTGTATGACATGGGTGCACAAACCTACATGCAGACAGTACATTCATACACATACAAAAATAAATAAAATTTAAAAATAAATAAATAAAAAATAAAAGCTGGAATTGAAGGCTAGAGAGGTGGCTCAGTAGTTAAGAACATTGGCTGCTTTTGTAGAGGACCTAGGTTTGATTCCCAGCACCCATATGGCAGCCCACAACCATCCGTAACTCCAATTCTCTGGGATCCAATGCCCTCTTTTGATCTCCTCAGGCATTTCACAAGACTGGTGCACTTACATACATCAGGCAATATACTTATATACATAAAATGAAAATAAGTAAAGGGGCTGGAGAGATGGCCTAGCGGTTAGGAGCACCGACTGCTCTTGCAGAGGACCCGGGTTCGATCCCCAGCACCCACATGGCGGCTGAGAACCGTCTGTAACTCTAATTCCAGGAGAACTCCAGTTCCAGGGGAATCTGAGACCCTCTTCTGACCTCCGCGGCATTGCACGACACGGGTGCACAGACCTGCATGCAGACAGTACATTCATACACATACAAAAATAAATAAAATTAAAAAAAAAAGAAAATAAGTAAAATATTTCATTTTTAATATTTTATTTTATTTTGTGTTTATGAATATATTGCCTGCATGTAAGTGCACTCATGGCATACAATACCCACAAAAATCAGAAGAGAGCATCAGATCCCCTCAAACTGGAGTTACAGATGGTTGTGGGCTGCCATGTGAGTGCTGGGAACCAAACCAATCATCTACAAGAGCAGCCAGTGCTCTTAGCCACAGAGCCATCCCTCCAGCCCCAATAAAATACAAAAAGCTGGAAATGCCCTTGGACTTGTCAGCAGCTTTCTCTTTGCTAGAAATCAGAGATGCTAGGAGAAGATAAATCAAAATATCTTTGGTTCTCTTCTAGAGGCTAGAGTGTAGACTCTTTTTCTACATAAGTAGTTTCCTTTCCATAGCTTAGATAAAATGCCCAGACAAAAAACAACTTAGAGAAGAAGAAAGGGTTTATTTGGCTTACAATTCCAGGTTATAGTCCATCACTGTAAGGAAGTCAAGGCAGGAACTTGAAAGCTAATCACATCCACAGTCAAGAAGACAGAAACAAATGCCTGAGGTGGGGTCTAGTTTTGTTTCTTCCTTTTTTCCCCCTAAATGGAACACATTTTTCCTAGAAACCATACTGAAATATGACTGAAATTGAGAGGCAATGGTCACCTAGCATGGAAACTGGAATGACTAGCCCATTCCCTCCAAGCCACCATCCAATAAAGCCTTATTAATGCCAAGGCAGTGGCCTTCAGTGGTGTCCCACTCCCGAGACCCCTCCTGCCATAGCGGAGCTCTGCCGCCGTCTCTTTTTCTCTTAGCTCTATATAATAAGATACTTCTTTTTAAAACTCACCCTCTGTGGTCCATGAATTTCATTCTTTAAATTCTTGAGGGCAATTCCAAGGGCAATTGACTCAGTGGATGCTTTGTGTGTCCACAAGTATTTCGCAACCTAACTCCTGAGTTAAAAGCCTATCTGAGAGCTAAAAAAATTTGAGTCAGCCAGGCATGGTGCCCCACATGCCCCACGCCTTTAGTCTCAGTATTAGGGAGGCAGAGGCAGGTGGATCTCTGTGAGTTCAAAGCCAGCCTGCTCTATATAAAGCGTTTCAGGTCAGCTGGGGCTACAGGGAGAACCTGTCTCAAAAAAAAAGCTCAGTCACTCTCAAAGATTCCAGAATATTCCTGCATCGCTTTGGTATGAGTTCATCCACTGGACCCTGGTCAACCTACTAAGAGTCTCGTCCTTACATATGACTGAATTTCCTGTTCCCAGCAGCTATCAATTGCCCAGTACTTCCTTAAATGGGGTTGGGGTTTCTTTTTTGGGGGGGTCTTTTTAAGACAGGGTCTCCCTCTAGTCACACCTGGCCTGGAACTTACTATGTAGACCAGGCCTGCCTTGCACTCACAGAGATCTGTCTGCCTCTGCCTCCCAAGTACTGGCAGTAAAGGCATGTGCCACCATGCCTGGCTGGGGTTGGGGTTTCTTAATCACTTCCCTACATCTAACTACATTGGGATTTTATGTGGCTTGTGTTTATGTGGGACTTGTGTATGCTGTCATTATTGCTGTGAATTCATATGGGACTTGTGCATGCTGTCATCTCTGCTCTGAGTTCATATGAGCAACTCACCAGCTGTTAGGCAAAACTTTCCGTGTAGTCATCCATCTCCTCTGGCTCTTACAATCTTTCCACCCCCATCTTCTGTAATGATCCCTGAGCCTTGGGAGGCAGAAGTTTGATACAGGTGTCCAATTCAGGAATAAGGAGTCTGTAGCTTCTTTTTCTTTGCAGGATGGCCAGTTCATTTTGGGTTTTTTTTGAGGTAGAATCTCACTATATGGCCCTGACTAGCCTGGAATTCACTGTGTATACCTGGCTGGCCCTTAACTTGCTGAGATTACAGGTGTACATTACCACAGCAAGCCCTATTTTCCTCCAATAAAGTGACATTCATGTGGTCCAAGAATTAGGACTTCGAATATCTTTTGGAGGGATACTGTTCCACTCACTGGGGGTGGGGGGTTCAATGCCTCATTCTTCTACTTCATGGAAGAAGGATGAAAAATTCCAGACATCACTTATGCAGCCTTGTGAAAACTCAGCAAGTAGCTAGCAGCTACCACCAGGAAACAAACCGATGATGAAAGCTGGCCTCCTAGAAACCAACCTCAGATTATCTAAGCCAGCCCACTTCCCAACACCACCCAGCCTCTTGGTAATCCCTCGCCTCTGAATTATGCTGTTTCATTTACAATCAGCCTTACATCTGGACTTCACTACTCATGAAATCTATTTGAAGAAAATACAGCATTCCACCAATTAAACATGAAAAACAGAAATTCATTATTCAAATTTATCTCTAAAAATTTAAGGTAATATTGCAGGGACTGGAGAGATACCTAGAGGTTAAAAGCATTTGCTGCTCTTACAGAGGAACTGGATTTGGTTCCCAATACCCAAATGACAGCTTATGACCACCTGTAACTCCAGGTTGGGGGATCCAGCACCCTCTTCTGACCTCCACAGGCACCTGTACACCCATGCACATACACATACACTTAAAATTTTTTTTAAAAGAAAACATTGCGATTACAATTCTTAGTTTCCTGTGCCTGTAGCTAAATGGTAATCTGCCTTTTTTTTTTTTTAATTAGTTTTTATTGATGCTCTGTGCATTCCACACATTTTTTCCAATTCAGTTCAGGCCCATTTCCCCCCCTCTCCCCCCCCACCCCCACCCCATCCCAGATCATGCACCCCGCCATAACTGCCCTGCATCTTTCTCTCAGCTCTCTTCCTTTCATTTTCAGCTATAAGTGATAATCCATGAGTACAAGCATCCTTCATGCAAAACCTATCTGCAGGCTGTTGTGCCCAAACACCTACAGCCCCACCATCCAGTGGGGGGTGACAGGTTAGTTCATGGTAATCTGCCTTTTAAAAAGAATTTATTTATTTTTATTTTATGATTAATGCATGTTTTGTCTGCATGTATGTGAATGAACCGTGTTCATGAAATATCCCAGGAGGCCAAAACAGGGTATCAGACCCCCTGCAACTGAAGTCGCAGACAGTCGTTAGCCAACATGTGGGTGCTATGAGCTGAACTGAGGTCTTCTGGAGGAGCAGCCAGTGCACTTAACTACTAAGGGATCTTTCCAGCCTCTAATTCTGTCTCTTCAAGGGAAAGATTTCTCAACAGTGAGCTAATTTACATGGCCAAGCTGACATTATGATTCAAAACACTGTATAGAAGATTCTGTGCAGCAGAGGAAAGATGATCACCTCATAGCTGGAGATGCTCTCTAATTCCAAATCTCTGTGCCCCATCTACTTGTGCTGATGAATGCTTTCAAGAGCTGTCCTTGGGGGACTTCAGACAGCCAGTCCATTTCCATGCAGTCAGTGTATCTGAGAGAAGAAAAGTACTTCTGGAGGTCAGTGCTAGGCACATCAGCATTTGCATAGTCCTCAGCATGGGTTTGAAATCTCTGTGGATCTGCAGCTACTGTCCTCCAGAGCCAGCACGTGTCTAGCTCCAGGCTTGCTCCTGCCCTGCTCCCTCCTGCAAGTGACATTCTAGGGGGTCATTCCAGGCACCATGAACTGGGTGGCTTAAAACAACAAAACCTGTTCTTTTACAATCTCTCTCTCTCTCTCTCTCTCTCTCTCTCTCTCTCTCTCTCTCTCGGTAATATGTGAGTGTAGGTGTGCATGCATATGGAGAGGCCAGAGGATAACTTTCAGGGGTGGCTTATCTCCTTCCACTGTGGGTTTCAGGATCAAACTCAGACAGTAAAACTTGCACACCAAGTTCCTTTACCTGCTAAGCCATCTCTCTGGGATACTACCCCTATATAATAATAATTATTATTATTATTGGTCTTTTGGAGACAGGGTCTTCCTGTAGCCCAATCTGACCTGGAACTCCCTATGTAGACCAGGCTGGCCTTGAACTCATAGAAATCTGCCTGCCTCTGCCTCCTGAGTGCTGGGGTTAAAGGTCTGCACCACCAGGCCTGGCTCACTTTTCTTTTTTTTACTAGGCAAGGTCTCATGAAGTCTAGGCCCACTTTAGATACACTATGTAACTGGAGGCACCATTGAACTCCTGATCCTCCTGCTTCTGCCTCCCAAGCACTGGGATTACAGATGTGTGCCACTATAGCTGATTCTTATGGCTCCTTTGAATAGACCATCCACATTCCTTCTACAGGTCTATTTATTTCCAAGGAAAAGTAGACCATCAGCTCCCAGTAACAGTATGAGAGCACCAAGTCAGCATGGGAACATTGCAGCCATCTCTCCCCACTCCTCTAACCTGAGTGTATTTTTTGTTATCCACATGTTTGTCCTTTACTATTTTTTGAAAAAATGTTCCTTCTCCTTTAGCCCACCTGTTTCTGATGACTGGCTCAGAGCTTTCTAAGTTGTACCGAGAAAACATCCAAATCAATGGCTCTTTTATTCATTCTCCGCCTCATACCCCTCCCTTCCCCTTCAAGTTGATCTCCAGAGTGGGAAGGAGCAGGTATTGATCTATTGACACCGCCATAACAGAGCACCACAGGTGAGGAGGCTTAGCCAACAAAAAGTCATGTCCTCAGTTCTGCAGGCTGAAAATCCAAGATCAGAGTGTGAGCATGGTGGATTTCCTTTCTCTGGCCTCTAGATGAGCCTTCACACACGCTTATCTCTTGCGCTATGTGTTCTACACGTCTTGATCCTCCTTTGTATAAGGACACCAATCATATTGAATTAGACTTCATTCTACTAAACTCATTTCACCTTAATTAGCTTTTTCTTTTTGTCTTTTTTGAAACAGGGTCTCCCTTTAGTCCCAGCTAGCCTGGAGCTCAATTTGTAGACCAGGCTGGCCTTGAACTCACAGAGATCCACCTGCCTCTGCTTCCTGAGTGCTGGGATTAAAGGCGTGCACCACCACACCTGGCCTTAATTAGCTTTTTTTCTTAATTTTTAATTTCTTTTTTAATTAGCTTTTTAAGAGTCCTCTTTCCAAAGACAGTCACAGTTTGACAGATTAACAGTTTAACAGATGAATTTTAGCAGAACACAAGTCCCAAACCACCAAACAAAGATCTCACTACCACCTTCGGATTCTTGCCTCCTTTCCTCATCATCCCTGACCCATCCTGTGGTCTATGATAGCTAATCTTTATCATCGATTTGGCTGAATTTGGAATCACTTAGGAGACACACCTCTGGATGTGCCTGTGACAGTGTTTCCATAGAGGTTTAACTGAGTGGGGGAAGGCCTACCCTGAATTTGGGTGACACCATCTCATGGCCTAGCATCTTAGACACAAGAACTGGGGAACAGAGGAAGCCACATGAGTGCCAGAATTCATCTCTCTCCACTTGCTGGCTGTGAACACCATGTGACTAGCTGTCCCACCCTCCTGCAGCCATGCCTTTCCTGCTGTGATGGACTATACCCTCAAACTGTGAGACAAAATAAACTCCTCCCTCTTTCGTACTTCTTAAGTTGCTATTGTCAAGTATTTTGTCATAGCAATGAGAAATGCAACTCATACAAGGTCCACCCAATTTGTCCTAGAAATTGTGCATTCTTTCTCCACATATAATTTGAAATATAAGAAATAATATAGCTGGGTATGGTGGCACACACATGCCTTTAACCCTAGCACTCAGGATGCAGAGGTAGGCTGATGGATCTCTTGGTCTACAGACTGAGCTCCAGGCCAGCTAGGGCTACAATCTTCCTATCTCAACAACAATAATAACAACAACAACAAAAAGCTGGGCATGGT
>VZQC01000804.1:799585-810274 GCA_009823505.1 Rhizomys pruinosus | reverse complement strand
AAAAAAAAAAAAAAAAAAAAAAAAAAGTCATGACCAACTAATAGCCATTGTGGGAAAGAATTGCCCTTTTATTTTTGTTTAAGACAGGGTCTCTCTCAGAGGATCTGTCCAGCCTCAAACTCAAAATCCTCCTGTTTCAGACTCCTAAGTGCTGGAATTGTTAGGTATATAACACCTAATGACAGTGTTGTCCCTTTAAAACAAACAAACAAAAAAGATGGGCCGTGGATGTCGCTCAGTGCTGCCTAGCATGCACAAAGCCTTGGATTCCATCTCTAGCACACATAAACCAGGCATAGTGAGACATATCTGGAATCCCATCACTCTGGAGGTAGACAAGTTCAATGCCATCCTCAGCTACATAGCAAATTTGAAACCAGCCTGAAGTACAGGAACAAGACCATGCCTCAAGAAAAAAATAAAATAAAATAAAATAATAACAACAACAAAAGATATACAAAACTAAGAAAAAAAATACAAGCCAAAGTGGTGTATGCACAAACACAAATAAATCAAATAACTATTTATATTTTTCTGGGAAACATGAGGAAAAAGAACATGTACAATATCCCTAAAAAGGGTTAACACTGAGCTCAAAAAGTAAGCATATAAACATCCCTAGCACAAAGACAAAATATTCCCTTTTCAACCAGCGAAATGGAACTTTTGTTGAGTCACAAAGCAGGAGGTCTTGCTAATGACGGTGTCATTAAGCAACAATCTCTTTTGAGGTCACCAGCCTAGTTTCTGTTCTAGGTTCTATGTGACTCATTATAGTAGTGGGAGGTGTAAAAACACATAGGCCACAGGGTTTACAATTTCACAAATTACCAAAAGAGCAAAAACAGCTCTCAGAACCAAGGATGTGTTCCATTTACACCCATCTTTCTAATCTAGCAAGAAAATAATCAATTCAATGGAAATAATAATCCATCTATTACAAGTCCATGAATAGGTAGAAATAGATAATTGAGTTTCCATTAGAATGGGAGAAACAACATTTTCGCTTGGATGTGGCATCACCAATGAATCAGAACAAAAGTTACTGTAAGGTACCAAGCGGAGATGATGAGAATAATGAGTTCTAACGAGTGAAAAGTCAGTCAGATAAGAAAAAAAAAAAAAAATAGACAAAGGAAGAAGACAGGGAGAGCTGTGGCCTCATGGCAGCTTGTATGGAGGCCCAGATACTGTAAGGACGTGTTGTGTTGTGTTCAGAGTTCATAGGAAGGAATGGCAGTGTGTACAGAGGGCGAAATAGCAGCCCCATGTTCCCCGCACAGTGGTACCACGAAGCCTCTTGTGGTCATCACGGCTGGGTCCTCTGAAATGCTTTTTCTCTAGGGCTTACCTACTCCTTCATCAGAAGGCCATCCCAGCCCTAGTACAGATTAAAATCCATGGGCTAAGGATATAATTCAGTTGGGGGATGGCTTGCCTATCATGCTTGAAGCCCTGAGTTAGAGCCATAGCATCTCATAAATGAGTGAGGTGGCACATCGGAGCATTCAGGAGGTAGAAGCAGAAGGAACAGAGTTCAAGGTCATCCTCAGCTACATAGGCAGTTCAAGGCTAACCTGGAATACATGAGACCCTGTCTCAAAAAAAAAAATAAAATAGGATAAAATAGAGAGGCTGAAAAGATGGCTTGGTGGGTTAGCATGAGGACTTGAGTTCAGGTTCACAGAACCCATGTAAAGTCAGGATTGGTGGCACTAGTCATTAACAATAAACTCGTGAGCACTAGAGAAAGATATCTGGTATTGATCTCTGGCCTCCACACTGGGACACAGTCAAGAACATACATCCTCATCACAGTCACAAAGAATACACAAGTAATGCCGGGCGTGGTGGCGCACGCCTTTAATCCTAGCACTTGGGAGGCAGAGGCAGGCGGATCTTTGTGAGTTCAAGGCCAGCCTGGTCTCCAGAGTGAGTTCCAGGACAGCTGGGGCTACAGGGAGACCCTGTCTCGAAAAGACCAAAAAAAAGAAAGAATACACAGGTAATTATTTAAGTCTTCTTCAGAAATCTCAGAACTGTTGAAAGCAAGGTTAGTCCTATTTTACTGACTGAAATAAAAAAGACAGCCAGGCTGGGTGTGGTGGCACATGCCTTTAGTCCCAGCACTTGGGAGGCAGAGGCAAGTGGATCTCTGTGAGTTCAAGGCCAGCCTGGTCTATATAGTGATTTCCAGAACAGCTGGGGCTACAGGGAGACCCTGTCTCAAAAAAAGCCCCCCCAAAAATAAATAAATAGAAAGAAAGAAAGAAAGAAAGAAAGAAAGAAAGAAAGAAAGAAAGAAAGAAAGAAAGAAAAGAAAGAAAAGAAAAGACAGCCAGGTATATGGCTCATGCTTGTAAACTCAGTATTTGGGAGGAGGAGGCAGGAGGGTCAGGACATCCTCAGCTACCTGAAACCTTGCTTCAAAAATAAAATACATGGGGGCTGGAGAGATGGCTCAGCAGTTAAGAGCACTGACTGCTCTTGCAGAGGGCCTGGATTCAATTCCCAGCACCCACATGGCAGCTAAGAACCGACTTTAACTCCAGTTCCAGAGGAATCCAACACCCTCTTCTGACCTCCGCAGCATTGCACAACATGGGTGCACCAACCTACGTGCAGACAGTAAGTACACTCAGACACATAAAAAATAATAAATAAATAAATTTTTTAAAAATTAAAAAAAACAAAAATAAAATACATAAATACTTTCTAAAAATTGTATTTGTTATTTTTATTTTATGTGTATGAGTGTATTGCCTGCATGTATGTAAATGTCATGTATAAAATGTCATGAAATGCCCAGGGAGGTCAGAAGGAAGCATCAGATCCCCTGGAACTGGAGTTAGAGGTGGTTGTTAACCGCCATGTGGGTGCTGAGAACCCAACCTCTGTTCTCTGCAAATGCAGCCAATACTCCTAACCACTTGAGCCATTCCCCCACCCCCACAAATAGATAAATACTTTTAAAACATAAGAGAACAAAGATGTAGTCATTTTGGTTAGTGTACTGGTTTTCTGGGTTTGCTTTAGCAAAGTAGCATAAACCAGGTGGCTGAACACAGCAGAAAGCCTCCGCTCACAGTTCTGGAGGCCAGAATTCCACAGTGAGCCTGGGTAGTTGCCTGCAGTCTTTGGTGTTCCTTGGCCTGTATTAGCTTACCACTTCCAGCCTCTGGTGGTGTAACCAAATACCCAAGTCCCTGTAGTGGTGAGTTCAAAGCCAAAGACTTAAAAGCAGGCAAGGTAAGCCTGGAGTTATTTCTAAAACAATGTCTTCTATAAACAAAGGAAACCTGGAGGGGTTTATTCAAGGAGCTTGTGCATATTTATTACCATCAGGGGTGGGCCCATTCCTAGGCATGTTCAGTAAGTACATTCCTAGCATGTTTAGATTCAGTTCATAATTTAAGAAGAAAAGATACCAGATACATTTTTGGACACAGCTCCAGGTACTCATTCAAAAGGTTTAAAGTGGTCAGTAGGCATGTCTCAGCTTGTGTCATAAAGTTTTAGCTGGATATAAAGGAAAGAACACTTTGAAAGTGCATTCATATAGGTTTCTCCCGGTAGTGGCAGTCTCACCTAGAGGCTGACAGTGGATTCTAGCAACCCTTGGCGTTCTCAGTTTCTGGCTATGTCACTTCGATTTTTGCTTCCGTTGTTGGGCATCTGTGTCCACAGCCCCTGTCTTTATAAAGTCCCTGGTCATTGGATTGGGCCTCCTGCATAAATTCATCCTAACATTTTTACATCTGAAAAAGACCTAATTTCCAAATAAGGTCACATTCACAGATACAGGGCTTAACTTGAACTTTTACCTATTGTACAAACTTGGTTCAACCAACAATACCCTGTTTTAAAACAGGATATTGCTACCCCTTGGCAGCAACGCACTACCCAAACTACCAAAAGCCAGGACCCTCTAGACAAAAAGGGAGATGGTATGGTGTTTTCTGATAGAATAATATAGAAGCTTCTTCTGGGTAAGTTTTCTAAGAGTTCTTCCTGTGTCTAAGACCCAAAACTCTTTGACCTGGAACTTTTTTTTTTTCATCTTATGATTTTCTTTCATTATTAGGCTGAAAGATGTCATGTTTGAAGGCTCCTCCTTGGCAAGCCCAAACCACCATCAGTTCTGCCCTTGTGCTCCACAATGGGGCTTTCCCTTCCCATGGTCACCAAATGAGGTCCAGTAAGCACCGAGTCCAGTCTTGATCTTCCTGTACTGGTCTCCAAGATACAGCCTGGGTAGTCCAGAAATAGCAGTCTATACTCTGAACAGGCGAAATCCCAGTAGTAGCTCAGTCCACAAGCTGGATGTCTCAGCAGTCCCCATCTGGCACAGAAGGTTTGGAGGATTCTTGGAGAGAAATGAGTCTTCAGTCCATATTGGAAGGTTAAAAATCTGTGTCTCATGTCTTTGAAGGATAGCCAAAGCAGTGGCAGCCACAGGGTAGCTGCACTTGCCAGTAAGACAGGCAAAACAACTGTGCTCTTTTTTTGGTTTTGTTTTTTATGTTTTGTCTTTTTACTAAGATCTCAAGTTTTATACCTGAAGTACAATTTCTCAGGCTTTCTAATTATTTTTTATTATACTTTCCTTTTGGATGTTTAAGACCACACAGTTATCCCAGATTCACCAAGGTTTTTGTTTTCTCAAGGTTACTTGAGGATCTGTTCCTCAGGGGTCACTCAGGTTTTTTTTTGTGTGTGGGGGGGAGCCCCTGGCTCCTTTTGGCTTTTCATTTACCAGTTTCATCCACTCGAGGACAAAGTCAGGTCTTGCTAGACCAGGCTTCCCTTTTTGAAGCATAAACAGACTTTCCTCTTTATAGACTGAACATTGGCTGAAGTCCCATTAGTGGATCTCCAAGACCTCCCTGCACAGGAAGACTGGTGACTCACATTTGCAGGACATTTCAAGAGGTGCTCCCATGCATAGTCCCCTGGGACTTAGTTGACCTCTGAGGGTAAGGAACAAAGTTATCTCTTAAGACCCTTGGCCAAATTGGTATGGGCATTAAGTATGGTTGTTAAGCATCCAACCTGGAACTTCTTTTACTAAGGACTCTACCTAGAAAGTCTGGCGTGACTTTTGCATTAGAAAATATTCTCGTTTCTGAAGCTGTTAACAGGATTTTTCAGAGGAAGGTTCTGAAATAGGATGGTCTGCTCTAAATGATTCTCATGTAGCTGAGACGGGCCTCGAACTTCTGATCCTCCCAACTTCACCTCCCAAATCTTTGGATTATAGGCCTCCATCACCATGTTGGTTTTATGTGGTATTGAGGATTGAACACAGGGTTTCATACATGCTAAGCAAGCACTCTGTATATCCCCAATCTCTCTTCTAGTCTTTTTAATTTAAAAAACATTTTAAATAAAATATTTATTTTGTTTTTCAAATTTTTATTTATTATTTTTATTTTACGTGTAAGAGTATATTGCCCACATGTGTGTAAGTGCACCTGTGCTGTGTAATGCCCTCGAAAATCAGAAGGCATCAGATTCCCTGGAACTGTAATTATGGATGGTTGTTGGCTTCTATGTGGGTGCTAGAAATGGAACCTGGGTCCTCTGCAAGAGCAGTCAGTGCTCTTAACCCCTGAGCCATCTCTCTAGCCCCTATTTTTTCTTTTTAAGACAGGGTCTCCCTGTAGCCTCAGCCGGCCTAGAACTCACTATGTAGACCAGGCTGGCCTTGAACTTACAGAGATTGCTTGTCTCTACTTCCCAAATTCTGGGATTAAAGATGTATGCTACCATGCCCAGCTTATTTATTTCTATTTATTTTTTATCTGTATGAGTGATTTGCCTTCATGTATGTAGGTATACCATGTGCATGCAATTCCCCCAGAGGTCAAAAGAGGGTGTTGGGTCCCTGGAACTGGAGTTATGGCTGGTTGCTAGCTATCATGTGCTAGGAATTGAACACAGGTTATCTGTGTGAGGAGTCAGTGCTCTTCACTGCTGAGTTGTCTTCTGGCCCTTTTTATTTTTCATTTTATTTTTATCTTATGTGTATGAATGTCTTTTTGCATGGATGTATGCACATCACACATGTGCCTGGTGTCAGAGGATGCCAGAGAGGTCATTGGATCCTCTGGAACTGGAGTAACTGAAGTTAATTGGTTGTGAGCTGCCATGTGCTAGGAGTGGGCCCAGGTCCTCTGTAAGAGCAATCTGTGCTCTGAACTGCTGAGCCATGTCTCCTATTGTCATCTATTCTTCTAAAAGTTTTTAATTTTCTATTTATTTATTGGTTGGTTGTAGAGATGTACCACAGTACATGTGGAGGTCAGAGGACAATTTGTGGGAGTTGTGCATGTGGGTCCCCGGGGTTAAACTCAAATCATGAGACTGGATAGCAAGTACCTTTAACCATTTTGCTGCCCCCCCCATCTATTCTTTAGAAGGAAAAGAAAAATGTCCATAGGGGGAAACACATATAAGAATTATGAACATTTTTGAGCTTCCTTTCTGTGTAAGACTTTGTGCCAGGCACTTAGTCTGCTTAATAGGATAATTCCATGATCATTTCCTGTGAGGATGTGGAAAATGAGGGGCAGAGCACAAAAGGAACTTGCCAAGTTCCCATGAGCCTCTGAAGTTAAAGGGAAGTCACAGAGAGAAGGGCCAAAACAATCATTGCGGCAGAAGGCTGGGGAGGGAAAGGCTGGGAGGGAACAGGCTGGGGAGGGAAAGGCTGGGAGGGAACAGGCTGGGAGGGAACAGGCTGGGGAGGGAAAGGCTGGGGAGGGAAAGGCTGGGAGGGAAAGGCTGGGAGGGAAAGGCTGGGAGGGAACAGGCTGGGAGGGAACAGGCTGGGAGGGAAAGGCTGGGAGGGAACAGGCTGGGAGGGAACAGGCTCCCTCCTTCCCCTGGGCCAAGACCCTGTCTCTTTGGAAGCTACTGTTTCTGTTCCTGCAGTGTTACCTCTAGCACCTCAGCAAATTTCTAACCCAGCAACAGAATTAGAATAAGCCACTCATACAATCTCCCACAACAGCAACCCATTGTCCCATAGGTCAGGAAGCCTCCAGCTAAGCAATAGCTCCCTGATGTGTACCAGCTATTGTTTTGAGACTGAATGAAATCATGAAATGTGAGCATTCTTTTGGAGTTTTCTGGAAGAACACCAGCAAAACTGGATGAGTCATTCCTGAGTGCCCTTCACAGCTTTACATCCACAGCATTCTTCTCCAGGGTCTCCTTCAAAAGTATTTATTTGCTCAATAACTACCACTTTCTAGAGGCTGATAAAGCAAAGTAATAGACACCAGCTACCCCCCTCCCTGACCTCCTGGAATGGCTAAACCCTACAGAAAACTACTGAAAATTTGATTAAAAAAACACATTACTTTATAAGTTTTGTTTAAAGCATAAAGTATAAGATCTTAGCTGTGAATTTGATGCTAATGAAGTAACAATGTACTGAATAAGGATATGGTGTTTTTATAACAAAGCATACATAGAGCTGGAGAGATAACCTAGCCGTTAAGAGCACCCACTGCTCTTGCAGAGGACCCTGGTTCAATCCCCAGCACCCACATGGCAGCTAAGAACCGTCTGTAACTCCAATTCCAGGAGAACTCCAGTTCCAGGGGAATCCGATGCCCTCTTCTGACCTCTGCGGCATTGCACGACACAGGTGCACATACCTATATGCAGACAGTACATTCATACACATACAAAAATAAATAATAAAATTTTAAAAAAGAGAGAGAGAGAGAGAAGAATATATTAGGGAGCAGTCCTGGTGGTGCTGGCCTGTAATCTCAGTTACTTGAAAGGCTGAGGCAAGAAGACCACAAGTTCAAGGTTTGCCTGGGCTATAGAGTGGGTTTAAAGACTCAAAACAATTTTGAAAGGGCTGGGGATATAGCTCAGTGGTAGACTACTTGCCTAGTATGCAGAAGGCCCTAATCTCCAACAAATCATTTCTCTCTCTCTCTCTCTCTCTCTCTCTCTCTCTCTCTCTCTCTCTCTGAAATGGGACACACTGCTTTGGTTTCAACCCTAGAGGCCCTCAGCCTATAGAAAAGTAATCCTTTACAGAAGTTTTCAGAGTGCCAATAATCAGGCTGAAATTTAGGTTCCTATAGAAAGGAAGAAAAGAAAGGAAATGATGAAACAATTTCTGAATGTTGGTGCACCACAGGCAGAGGTCAGAAGAGGGTGTCAAATTTCCCTTTGGATCTGAAGTTACAGATGGTTGTTAGTTACCACGTAGGAGCTGGGAATTGAACCCTGGTCCTCTGAAGAATAGCCAGTGCTCTTAACTGCTGAGCCATCTCTCCAGCCCCTGTATATAATTTGTTTGGTTTGTTTGTTTGTTTGTTTGTTTGTTTGTTTGAGACAGAATCTCTCTATAGCCCTAACTTGCCTGGAAGTCACTATGTAGACCAGGCCTGGCTTGCAACTTACAGGGATCTGCTTGACTCTGCCCTCCAAGTGCTGGGATTAAAGACATGCACCATCATGCCTAACTTGCTCACCATTTGTGCTGGACAGCTTTAGTGTCAACTTGACACACCTGGGTTGAGGGAGCCTCAATTGGGTAACTGGCTCCATTGGACTGGCCTGTGGCCATGTCTGTGGAGTATTGTCTTGCTTGTTGAGCATTGTGGGAGGGCCCAGCCCACTATGGGTGGTGCCACCCTGGGCAGGTTGTTGTGTACTGTATAAGAGGTCAGGCTGGGCATGGGCCAAGGGAGCAAGCCAGTGAACAGCATTCCTCCATGGCCTGTGCTTCAGCTCCTGACTCCAGGTTCCTGCTCTGAGTTCCTGCCTTGGGCTCCCTAAGTGATGAAGAGACATAAGCTGAATAAACCCTTTCCTCCCCAAGTTGGTGTCAGTCAGAGTGTTTTGTCACAGCAATGGAAGACAAACTAGAACACCATTCTTGATGAAAACTTTAGTAAAGTATGGATTTGAACATTGCTTAAAACCTAAGCCTAAACTGGTTGTGGTGGCATACACCTTTAGTCCCAGCACTCAGGAAGCAGAGCAGGTGGATCTCTGTGACTTCAAGACCAGCCTGCTCTACCTAGAGTTCTAGGGCAGCTGGGGCTTCAGGAAAACCCTGTCTCAAAAAGACCAGAAAACAAACAAACAAACAAACAAACAAACAAAAATCTCCACAACTAAGCCTAAGAGAGAGATACAATCTTCCTCCTTATCTACTGAACTGAACAGAACAAAACAGAACAGGACTCACAGGACAAAAGGCCACCAGATGTATCTATCCAGTCACAATGGGGAACCTGGGATAAAAAAAAAAAAAGAGTGACAAATTCCCACTACCCTTTCTCTTAGAAGGTAGCCCTGCCAATGGGGAGCAAACACACAGAAACATCATGTATGAGCCAGGCAGTGGAAGAAGGGTAGAACCTGGGGCCTCACCTCTAGGACCACCTACTGATAGGAGTGGTACAGTCAGACCACCCACCTCACCCACGAGAGAGAACAATTAAAGAAGGATGACATTGTTTCTTCCAAAAGGAAAAAAAAAAAAAGCAGTGTGCTGAGCAATGTCACACTAAGTAGGGTCATCTGGAAAGAGGGACCCTCAAGTAAAGAATTTACCTTAGCAGACTGGCCTGTGGCCACCTCTGAGGCATGTTCCTAATTGCTAGTCGATGCGGGAGGACCTAGCCCACAGTGGGCAGTGCCATCCCTGGGCAGTCCTCCATGGTCTCTGCTTCAGTTCCTGCCTCCAGGTTTCTGCCTTGAAATCTTACGTTGGCCTCCCTAAATAATGCACTGGGAGCTATAAGCCAAATAAACCCTTTCTGCCCCAGTTTACTTTTGGTTAGAGTTTAATCACAGCAACAGATTAAAAAAAAAAAACTAGAGCAAGCAGGAATTTTCTTCCTTCTGTTCTGCAACTAAAGAGGGCCTAAAATTGGAGCTGTTTCTCTTTAAGCTGAAGATATTTGACAGTTGAGGTTGGTGTTGTGGGGATCAAAAAGAAGGTATACCAAGGCAGGGAGCGCAAAAGAGCCTGTTTCTTCCGTTTGCAGTACAGCCAGTGTGGGAGGGAAACAACAGCAGGGTGTCCAGACAGGTGGGAAGGAATGGGATGGTTTTTTAAGATTAATTAATTTGAACAAAGGTATTGATCAGGATCCAGCATCCATAAAATGCCAAAGGCATTCTCATTAGAAACAAGACAAGGAAGTGTACTCAGTATTTTTATGAGACAACGTTATGACACAATAAAAAGGAATAGGAAGTGTGATCATTAGAAGAGATAGGGCAGAGTTATCTGATTATGAACCTCTGACTTTATTGCAGGAGCAGCTGGAGTTGAGATTGTATTAGTCTTGTAGGGTTGCCAGAACAAAGTGCTACAGTACTGCCTGGCTGGGTGGTGCAAGCAAGGCCAGCACATGGTGGGTGCTGGAGGCTGGAAATCCAAGGTGTCATAGGCTGAGTTGTTCTTCTGAAGTCTCTCCTTGGCTTGAATATGGGCTTTTCCCTGGGTGCATGCATCCTTGGTGGTGTCTCTCCTCCTCCTCCTCCTCCTCCTCCTCCTCCTCCTCCTCCTCCTCCTCCTCCTCCTCCTCCTCCTTCTCCTCCTCCTCCTCCTCTCCTCCTCTTCCTCCTCCCCCTTCTCCTCCTCCTCTTCCTCCTCCCTCTTCTCCTCTTCTTCCTCCTCCTCCTTCTCCTCCTCTTCCT
>VZQC01000804.1:667351-798939 GCA_009823505.1 Rhizomys pruinosus | reverse complement strand
GGGGGGGGGGGGGGGGTCCTTGCACAAGTTGGTTATGTGGTCACCTGATTCTTTAATGGATTTTACCTACTCATTCAGGTAATGAATCTCAATGAATTCACATAAGTGGGGGTCATTTTTGTCCGTGGTCAGTTTGTGTAGTTCTAGTTGTGACTGCCTCACATTTCATTGCATTCAGCCTGTTTCTCCCAGTTGTCATGATCTGCTTTCTTGCTATCCTGCAAAAGATTTGGTTGGTTCTGCTGCATTGTCAGTTTCTCAGCATGTTTCTGTCCTCACCAGATTGGTGAACAAAGGACTTGGCAACATTCCTGAAAGCCACACCAAAGTAGCAAGCTGTGGATGACAGATGACGCAGGAGGCGTGGAGCTCCAAGTGGATCTGTCAGTTGATGGCAACTTTCAAATTCTCATGGTACTTCTGGCGCCCTGTGATGGGGGCACGGTGGCCATGGCTACGGCAGTTTGAGGCACAGTGGCAGTGAGGAGGTGGCAAAGGGGTCGAGCTCCCAATTCGTTCAAGCAGGAAACCATGGCAACTCTCTCCTGAGATTCTTGATTTTGCCACAGAAAATGATTTCAGGACCAATTAGTGTAAAGACCACTGTGAAGCAGAGTTGATTATTTAGAAAGGTTTTTAACAAAGACTCAAGCATAGGAATTAACAGAAAGACGGTGCTTAGGGAAAGGATAGTACACACCCAAGTAAGTTACACGTATATGTCTTTACACTTGTCATATATACAGTTTTTTGTGGCTTCTGAAGTTATATCTCAAAGGGTTGCTAAGGAACATACCCCTCCCCCTTTCTGGCAAATAAGATGATCAGGTGGTTTCTGGAATGCATTGGAGAGTTTAGAGCTGATAAGGTAAAACCAACAGAATTGCACAAGGGAGAAAAGACATGTTTTTGTCTTTGTTTTGTTTTTGGTCTTTTTGAGACAGAGTCTCCCTTTAGTTCTAGCTGGCCTGGAGCTCACTCTGTAGACCAGGCTGGCCTTGAACTATACATGCTTTATTTTAACATTTTATTATGTAGAATTTTGAACACATATTAAAGAATACAGAATGTTGGGGTTGGGGGTGTAGCCCAATGGTATAGTGTTTACCTAACAAGCACAGACCCTAGCTTCAAGGCCCAGCACTGCAAGGAAAAAAAGACAGAATATTACATATTATTCCATCCACTGCACGCTCCCCCCCACCCCCAGCCTGCATAAGCATTAATAATGTCAGCCAGGGGCTAGAGAGATGGCTCAGCAGAGGACCTGGGTTTAGTTTCCAATACCCATGTGGTGGCTTGTAATCATTTGTAACTCCAATTCCAGAGGATCCAACACCCTCTCTGGCCTCTGTGGGCATTGCACGATATAGGTGCACTTACATACATGCAGGCAAAAGACTCATATTATAAAAATAAATCAAAAATTTTTTAAAGATATATTTCAAATCAGAATGTTAAAATGAAAACAAGTTGTCCTTAAGGCTAGAACTTAATGGCCTTATTCTTTTTCCAGACAGAACCTTCACAAGTAAAACTATTAATTCACTTATAATAAAAATGTGGCCAGGCATGCCTTTAATCCTAGCACTCAGGAGGCAGAGGCAAGTGGATCTCTGCGAGTTCAACACCAGCCTGGTCTACATAGTGAGTTCCAGGACAGCTGGGGCTACAGGGAGACCCTGTCTCAAAAATACGAAAAAAAAAAAAAAAAGGAAAAGACCCTTCAGCACCTGTGAGGCAACTGAGTTGGGGTGTTGGAAAACTGAAGGAGGGAAGCCAGTTTAGGAGTCTGAAGAACCCCAGGAATGATGGCAGGAGCCAGGGGGCAGGGGCGGGACTGAGGGGGAGGTAGAGAGAGACACTTAGAGAGGCAGACACTGGGTATTTGGCAAATAAAGTATTGTCATCAATTCTTTCATGTGAGGTTATTGGGTTGAGTATACATATCAAGGGAGAGATGGACTTTGGGTGTGATGCTATTTTTGATTTGAGGAAGTGGGGGCACCATCTGTTGAGGTAAGAACCATGAGTAGAAGAGAGAGTGTGAGGCAGAGGGCGATAAGTTCATCCAAGCATGTGCGCACTGACTTGGAGATACCATAGGACATTTGGGCAGAGCTCTCCAGTCTGATAAGCAGTGTAGGAGGCTGAGCAGGAATACAGTGTTGGAACCTGTTATAACAGAGCAGGTGACTGACTGAGGGCCTGTGGGAGTATGAGATGATCTGGGGGAAGAACTAGAAAAGAATAAGGGCTCTGGAGAAGAAAGGAACATCCCCCACCCAGAGGAAGGCCAACTTTGAAATTAGAGAAAAAGGAACCAAGGTCCACAAACAGACGAGAAAGAAAGCCTACGAGTCAGAGGAAAAAGGAAGGCATGGGACTTACAGGGAAAGTCAACAACTTGGAAATCCACAGAGCACTCATACACAGAAAGAAGTGAATACCACCCATTGGATCCAACAACAAAGACGTTGCTTATGACCACAGGAAGAGCAGCTTCCGGGCTGCTGAACACATGAGCCCACTGCCTCATGTGAAGAGTGAACAAGAGGCACACAAAGATGCTTCTCATGACGTGTTCACCCCTCCACAGCCCCTATTGAGCAAACCGAGCCCTCCCTGATCCTGAGACGCTAAATAGTCACAGCCTGTTCCATGAGACTTGTGATCTATGACTTGCTTCCTCATGTGAAGAAATTACTAGGCTAATTGGGTTCCATCTCTCTCTGGCATCTGTCTTGACAGTTTGATCTGGAATCATGAGGTGGACTGTGACTGGAATGGGGAATGTGGGAGAGTAGAGGGAGAAGAATACTAAAGATGGTCAAAGAGCAGCAAAGAAGAGAAGAGAGGAGAGGAAAGGGAGGCAGAGGAGGGAGGGGAGGATTGAGGAGTATCTGATTCTGACAGGCTTGAACTCTCCAGGGCCAGTTTTTGTGAGGCCAGCCCTACTAGAGAATCTTGTCTCTATGCTTACAGGTGATTGCTGATGGGGTCCTAAGGAAGCAGCTCCTGGAAGCCAGCCGGATGCGTCTGTATCCTACAAGAACTCCAACAGAATAGGACGTGAGGAAGGAGGGGTAGTAAGTATGGATAACTTCATCGAGAAGTTACTTTTTGCAAGGGAGGAGGGAAATAAGTGGCTAGAATGATGTGAGTCACTTAAATATTTCTCTTTTTTTGAGACTTATTTTTATTTATGTGCATGTGTGAGTGCCTGCAAAGGCCAGAAAGTGTCAGATCCCTTGGAGCTGGAGTTACAGGTGGTTGCAAGCCATCCAACCTGGGTACTGGGAACTGAACTTGGGTCCTCTGGAAGAATATCAAACACTCTTCACCACTGAACTTTAAGCTCCCACTTAAAGATATCTCAATACTGCTGGCTATAATCAGAATGGAGGTGCTGGGGACATGGGAGAGGGGACAAATGATGAATCCCAGTCTCAGAAGTAGATGGTGGGATCATTGTCAAACAGATCCTGTGACATCCAGCACTCAGGAGACAGAGCAAGTGGATCTCTGTGAGTTCAAGACCAGCCTGGTCTACATAGTAAGTTCCTGGTCCAGTAGGAAATGAAGGCAGGAGGATTGGGAGTTCAAGGTCATTGTAGACAATCTAGACTATATGAGAGCTTGTCTCAGAAAAAAATAAAAAGGAAAGAAGTGAAAAAGAAAAAAAATCCATTGGACTCTGTAAAATGCATCTCTAGGGGCCAGAGAGATGGCTCAGAGGTTAAGAGCCTCTCTGACTGCCGTTGCAGAGGATCTGTATCCAATTCCCAGCACCCACACGTCTATACTCCAGTTCCAGGGGAATCCAACACCATCTTTTATCCTTCGAGAGCATTGTTTGACACAGGTACACCTACGTGCATGAATGCAATACACTCATACACATAACATAAAAAAAAAAAAAAACTGGCGTCTTTAATCCCAGCACTTGGGAGGCAGAGGCAGGAGGATCTCCTCGAATTCAAGGCCAGCCTGGTCTACAGAGTGAGTTCCAAGCCAGCTGGGGCTACAAGGAGACCCTGTCTTGAAAAGACAAAAATAAATTAATTAATTAACTAATAAATACAAAAATTTTTTGAAACAGGGTCTTCCTTTAGCCCCAGCTGGCCTGGAACTTGCTATGTAGACCAGGCTGGCTTTGAACTCACAGAGATCAGCCTGTGTCTGCCTCCCGAGTGCTGGGCTTAAAGATGTGTGCCACCACACCCAGAAAAATATATTCTTTAAATGCATCTCTAGTCCTTGGAAGCCCAGGTTCCTTTTTGTGTTGCAGAGCCAGGCCTGGCCCCTTTGACACTTTATTTCCATAGCCATCCAGTAAGAAGGGCTCCAGTAAGAAGCATCCCTAGTAAGAAGTGTCCCCACAGCAGATGGCAATGATTAAAGGGGGAGAGGGGGAAGAGTGTGTCAGACTCAAGTGAGCCCACTGAATAGTTCAAGGATTAACACTTTTGTAGGTCAGAAAGCAAAAGACAGGAGAATTAGAAATGTGTTCACTCAAATACCCCATTGCAATGGGAACAACACAGAAAGCAAAGCATGTCTGTTCAGATTCCCACACCCAACAGTCCAAGGGGGATCTGTAAGGTTTGGGTGTGGTTTGTCCTCCAAAGGTTCCTGTGCTGGAAGCTTGGTTCCTAGTATCTCCATTTGGACCTTGAGAGCTTGTTTGAAGGTTCTAGCAGGGGGAGCGCAGCTACTCGTATACCCTAGACCAAAGACTGGATCCTCCTCTATCGGGGAAAGTTGTCCTCTTCAGGAGGGATGCACGTGGAGCGTTGAGGGAGGAAGGGAACACCCGCCTAGCCAGCCAGATCAGCCGAATCAACCCTGGCGATCAATGGGGTGACAGACGTCGCAGCCAGATGGCCCTCACATCCTAGTATCTGCACTTGGAAAGGGAGTGGAGCCTGGTATAAAATAACTAGGCCATGGGGCACTGCCCTTGATCTCTGAAGAGATTAATGGTGGTCTCGCAGAATAAATTAGCTATCATGAGAGTGGGTTGTTATAAAGTGAGGCTGTCCCACAGGCTTGACCATTTATGCATGTGATAACTTTTTTTTTTTTGGACTTTTTGAGACAGGGTCTCCCTGTAGCCCCAGCTGTCCTGGAACTCACTCTGTAGACCAGGCTGGCCTTGAACTCACAAAGATCCGCCTGCCTCTGCCTCCCAAGTGCTAGGATTAAAAGTGTGCGCCACCACGTCCAGCCTGATAACTTTCTTTTCTACTTCTTCAGCATGTTGTGACATAGCTAGGGGGCCCTTGTCAGAGCCTAGTGGACCACACAGCCTGATCATGGACTTTCAGGTTCCAAAATTTTAAGTACCTGGCCTCCCGTATTTTGTTATAACAACAGAAAGCAGACTGATACAATAGTCTTCATTCCTGGCTGGATCCAGGGGTTCAAGCCACATGGTTTAGGTCTCAGGCTTACTCTGCTAGCTGGCTCTCATCTCTGTGTTTTTCTGGTGGGCTCTCTTTAGGGGCAGACTTTCTCTCAATAATGATCACCGGGCATTCCAGGCTTTTCTACCAGCTGAAGAGCTCTCATAGTTTCAGTCAAAGCCTCGGAACTGATCTTTGGGCTCTGATTAGCCAAACTGAGAAGTGTTACAGGAGGGGAGCACAGTCCCATTTGATCACATGGACTGAAGGTAGACGATCAAGGATTTCCCAAAGCAGAGATGAAGCTCTCTTGTTAGCAGAAGGAGTAATGATGAATCACCCACAATGCCACCTGCTTAGATAGGTTTATTCTTAAAAAAAAAAAAAGTTTAGCCAGGCGTTGTGGCTCATACCTTTAGTCCCAGTGCTTGGGAGGCAGAGGCAGGCAGATCTCTATGAGTTCAAGGCCAGCCTGGTCTATGTAGCGAGCTCCAGGCCAGCTGGGACTAAGAGGAGACCCTGTCTCAAAAAGACTAAATAAATAAATAAATAAATAAATAAATAAATAAATAAATAAATAGTTTAAGTTTTGCCTTGCATGGTGGGGCATACCCAGCACTCAGAAGGCAGAGGCAGGAGACTCTCAGTGAGTTTAAGGCCAACCTGAGTTCTAGGCCTGGTAGGGCTACAGGAAGACCCTGTCTCAAAAAGACCAAAAAAAAAAATTTATGTGTTGAGTGTATTGCTTGCATGTGTGTATTGCTTGCACCTGTGTCTACTGACTTCCCCTGGAGTTATAGAGGCTGCCATGTGAGTGCTGGGAATCAAACCTGGGTCCTATGTAAGAGCAGCCAGTGCTCTTAACTGTTGAGCCATCACTCCATCCCCAATGATTAGGTTAATTGTGAGTTCTGCCCTGTGAGGGGGTCACCTAAGCTTTCTGGACACTGATGCTCATATCCAAAATTGGAAAAATCTTGCTAAATATCTCCTAAGTTCTTTTCCCCTATAGAGTAAGTGCTTAAAAATTATATCCTTGGTTATTATGGTTTTATAAAAGCAATTTTTTTCCAAGGCTGACAATAGAGCACTAGTGACCAAGGGAAAGAATTTAGAAGGAAATAGCTTGAAATATCACAGCTAAGAAGTCCACTCAAGCAGCATGCCAGCTCGAGCCCTGGCCATCTGTCAGGCCAGGTGTCTGATCCTCCCAAACAGTGAAGTTCAAATAAGCACAGTATGATACAAACAAGGAACCTCCATGTCCCCAAGCTTGAACTCAGAGACCAGCATCCATCCTCCTGACCACACCACCTTGACCTCTGATTTAATGCAGCTAAGCGGCAAGGACAAGATAGGGTCTTTGTAGTAAGATTTAGCTTTATTACTTTTTCATTATGTGTTTGAGTACAGGCATGTTCATGTGAGTGCAGGTGTCTGTGGAGTTGCAGACATCTGATACCCCTGGAGCTGGAGTTACAGGCAGTTGTGAGCCACAAGACATCAGGGCTGAGAACAAAACTCTAATCCTCTGCAAGAGGACTATATACTCTTAATCACTGAGCCATCTTTCTGCCTTCTAAGATAGATAGGAATCTAAAGTGTTTATATGTGTAACATTGTACTTCCCTGGTCAATAGATTTTTAGATACTCCTTATTGTCAATCAAATTTGACCAAAAGCCACTCCTGGAGCTTTAAGACACAGACCAGTTCCTAAGTGATGGACCCTCAATCCCCCCCCCACACACACACACACTGTTTTGCATATACTTTGTGCTCTAGCTATTCCAGACAGCTCAAGATAGAATGTTCCCCATCAGAGGCAATTATCTGTTTGCAGTCTACCCTACGAGATAGACCCTAAGCAACTCCGGGAGGACTGAGGGCTTTGTTCGTTTTGTTACTAGGGTTGGTTTGTTTGTATTTGGTCTTTTTTGAGACAGGGTCTCCCTGTAGCCCCAGCTGTCCTGGAACTTGCTATGCAGATCAGTCTGCCTCTGCATCCCAGGTGCTAGGATTAAAGGCATGTGCCACCACACCCAAATAGTTTTGTTATTGTTATTATTGGCTTTTTAAAAAATTTTTATTTATTTTTATGTGTATGAATGTACTGTCTGCATGTAGGTCTGTGCACCTGTGTCGTGCATGGAGATCAAAAGAGGGCGTCGGATTCCCCTGGGACTGGAGTCAGCTGCCATATGTGTGCTGGGGATCAAACCTGGGTCCTCTGCAAGAGCAGTTGGCGCTGTTAACCGCTAGGCCATCTCTCCGGCCCCCATTATTGGCTTTTTTTGAGACTTTTGTTGGTTAGTTTGTTCTTGGTTTTGATTTTTTTTTAAGTTTAATTAATTAATTATTTTTATTTGGTCTTTTGTTGAGACAGGGTCTCTCTTTAGTCCCAGCTGACCTGGAGCTCACTATGTAGACCAAGCTTGTCTTGAACTCACAGAGATCTGTCTGCCTCTGCCTCCCAAGTGCTGGGAGTAAAGGCATGTGCCACCACACACTATTTATTCATTTTTATGTGTATGAGTGTATTGCCTGCATGTAGTAAGTGCACCCATATCATGCAATGCCCACAGAGGACAGAAGAGGGCGTCGGATCCCCTGGAACTGGAGTTATGGACGGTTGTTAGGGTTCATGTGGGTGCTGGGAATCAAGCTGGGTCCTCTGTAAGAGCAATCAGTGCTCTTAATCTCTGAGCCCTCCCTCTAGTGCAAGTTGTTTTTATTTTCAAATTTGCTTTTATGTGTATGAGTGTTTTGCCTGATTTATGTAGGTACACCCTGTGCATGCAATGCCCATGGAGGCCAGAAGAGTATGTCAGACTCCCTGGAACTGGAGTTACTGATGGTGGTTAACTATCACGTAGGTGCTGGAAACTGAACCCAGTTTCTCTGTGAGAGCAGCCGCTGCTGCTTACTGCTGAACCATTTATCTGTCCAACCCCTGGTTTTGATTTTTTAAAGAAACGGAGTCTCACTGTATAGCTGTGGCTGGTCTGAAGTTCACTATGGAGACCAGGCTAGCATGACTCACAGTGCTCCTTTTGCCTCTGCGTCCCAAGTTCTGGAATTACAAATACACACCACCAAGCCCAAGTAGGAATGAGTTCTGTTTGTGGAGATGCATCTATCTTCAAGCACAGTGCTGTGCTGAATTAACATCTCCCTGACACATTTTAATCTTCCCAGCTTCAGGGTTTTGTTCAGCATACTCAGAAGATCATCTTCCCATTTAAGAGTCTTAACTAGATTTCCCCAGCCCTTCCCCCTCCTTCTCCTCCTTCCTCTCCCTCCTGTGAACCTCTCCTAAAGTTCCAATCACATCTGAACCTTACTAACCAATCACGTTCTGTCATGCTCAATCTATTACACCGCCTTTGAATTACTGGTTTTATTGTTTTACTGACACTCATCCCTCCACCTAATCATAGCTGAGGGAGCTCCCTGAAGACAAAGGATGGGTCTTACCCTTCTCTACCTCTCAGTTTTATGATCTATTTATTAGTAGAACTAGAATACTGTCTGCCATACAGCACGCATCAAAGATACCCGTGTAATCCAGCTGAGAGAGCCACCATTTGTATTCTGGACAGCTTCTGGCTAAAATACCAGGCAGCAAGTAGAAACAATAATTGAATATTCAGTTTTATTATCTTCCAATTTGGAAACTATCCTTAAACCATAGGATTCTGAAGTCTGGAGACACCTAGAAACACCTCCCTGGGAAGGGTGGTGGTATGAAGCTCGATTTGAGATTCCCAGTGAGTTAGTAAATCCCTCCTTTGCCTAACAGACTAGTCTGCCAGGGTGCAGGTGGGTCTCATAGAATGGCCAGGATAGTCCTTGGAGGAAGTAAAAAAGGAAATGTCTGAAAGCCAGGCACAGTGGCTCATGCTCGTCATTCCAGCATTCAGGAGGCTGAGGCAGGAGGCTGTGAGAGTCCAAGTCAGCCTAGGCTAAAGTTTTAAAGGCTTATTTGAGGCATACCTCAATGTTTATGCACACTGGTATTTTTTTTTTTTTTGCCTTTTTGAGACAGGGTCTCCCTTTAGTCCCAGCTGACCTGGAACTTGCTATGTAGACCAGGCTGGCCTTGAACTCACAGAGATCTGCCTGCCTCTGCCTCCCAAGTGCTGGGATTAAAGGCGTGTGCCACCACGCCTGGCAACACACTGGTAATTTAACCATGCCCCTAAGTATTCCTTTTCTTCTACATTTGATGCAGCCCAACAAAATTTTTGTTCTGAAATAAATTTGACTATTCTGTCCATAAAAAAGTCTGTACTCATACAATTCCCTTCTTACACACATTCGAGAGGTCCGCAAATTCTCATTTTCCCCCTTTCTACCCGTCCTCCTTCCAGTCCTTTTCTATGACTAGACTTGATATCCTACTCTTCCTGCTCTTTCTCTCCAGACCCTTCCCCTCTTCACAGTTCACCCTGTTACTCAGACCTTGTTGATTTTTAATTTTGTTCACATATTCTTGAGGGTCAAATCCAAACATTTCTGCTATAATTATAGATTTGGGGACTGGAGAAATGGGTCAGCAGTTAAGAGTTAAGTTAGCTTGCTGTTCTTTCAGAGGACCTGGGTTTGGTTCTCAGTACTCACAATTATCTGTAACTTCCATTCCAGAGGATTTGATGACCTTTTCTTGCCTCCTTGGGTACATGATACACATACATAACATACATACAGGCAAATACTGTTACACATAAAATTAAAATAAATAGATCTTTTGAAATGTAGATTTGTCTATTTCACTTTTTCTGTTAATATTATTTATGATTTATTTTATTTTCGAGACAGGGTCTCATGTAGCCCAGGTTAGTCTTGAACTCTATGTAACTGAAGCTAGCCTTGAACTCCTGATCCTCCTACCTCTGCCTCTTAGGTTTTGGCATTACAGGCATGTACCACCATACCCAGTTTATTGTAACTCTATTTAAAAATGATTTTAGCCAGGTGTGGTAGTGCATGCCTTTAATCCCAGCACTCAGGAGGCAGAGGCAGGCAGATCTCTTGTGAGTTCAAGGCCAGCTTGGTCTACATAGTGAGTTCCCAGCCAGTTTGGATGTATGAGTGTTTTGCCTGCAGGTATAAAGTGCACAATGAATATACTTACCTGGCAGGGGAGATACCATGATCAAGAAGGTGGTTTTCCCAGGGTGGGGCTTATCCATTGCACTTGGGATATGCTCACCCCTGCGATTTCCCCAAATTCAGGAAACTGGACTGCATAATTTGTGGTAGTGGGGGATTGTATTCACACTCTCCCCTGTAAAAAAAAAATAAGTACACGATGTACATGTAATGCCCATTGGGGTCAGAAGAGAGCGTCAGATCCCCTGGAACTGGAGTTAAAGATGATTGTTAGGTGCTATGTGTGTCCTGGGAATTAAACCTGGGTCTTCTGCAAAAATAGCTAGTGCTCTTTACCGCTGAGCCATCTCTCCAGTTCCATTTTCTTATTTTTGAGACAGGGTTTCTTGTATCTCTGGCTGGCCTTGAACTCCTATCTTCCTGCCTCTACTTCCCAAGTGCTGGGACCGCAGGTTTGTGACACCACAAACCTGTGCTGAGATTGACCCAGGGTTTTCTGCATGCAAGGCAGTGTATGAACTGAGCTCCGTCCTCAGCCCATCACATATTTTAAAGCTATCTTTTTTTTTCATTTTTATTTATTTTTGTATGTGTATGAGCATACTGTCTGCGTGTAGGTCTGTGCACCCGTGTCGTGCAATGCCGTGGAGGTCAGAAGAGGGTGTCGGATTCCCCTGAAACTGGAGTTCTCCTGGAATTGGAGTTACAGACGGTTCTCAGCTGCCATGTGGGTGCTGGGGATCAAACCCTGGTCCTCTGCAAGAGCAGTCGGTGCTCTTAACCGCTAGGTCATCTTTCCAGCCCCATTTTAAAGCTATCTTATCTATTAGGTGTTAGACGTGGTGTGTGAAAAATTACAGATATAATTTGCAAATCTGAATGATGAGTGTTTTTGCCTCTGGCAGGCAGTCAGGGGCTAGTAAATACCCTAATCCGATGGTTTTTCAACCAGAGGTGATTTTTTTTTTTCCCACAAGGGAACACACGTGGCCAGACTGGTTTCTCTGAACCTGAGGTAGGAAACTTGCTACTTGCATCAAGCGTAGAGGCCAAGGATCCTGCTGAGTCACTGACAGTGCAAAGAACAATCTAGAAAACACCAACTGTTTTTTGAAATGATCATGATCAGTGTCAGCAGCCCTGAGATGGAGAAATGTTTAATTGCATCATCCAGGTTCCTGTGCTTTTCCCCCTGCAACAGGGGTGGCCCTTGAGAAGTCCCTGCTGACCACCCAAGCTGATGACCTAAACTCCTCCTTGCTGGTCCTGAACCCCACTTGTCCTTTCAGACTGAGACCCTGGAAGCTTCTTGATCCTTCTTGAGATAAGCGAAATGCCTCAAAGCAGGAAGCTTTGCTAAGCCTTCTTTCCAGGCTGTCTAGTCCCTGCCGTGAGGGAGTTCACCTTCAAACACACCCTTCTATGTTTTGCCATTTTCTCCAGTTGTTTTTAATTAGACAGCTGAGCTGCCAGTCTCCATTAAGGGGTCACTCTCTCCATGGGAGGAAAGCGTTGCCTTCTAATATTTTCTAGAATCTTTCAGAAGATGCAGACTTCAGGCTCTACCTAGATGTTGATGGAGCTTCTACTCTGCCTATTGTCTCTGTTCTGCTTGGAAAGGGGTAGCACTGGTCCCAAAAGGGGGTTGGTGATGGCTTCATCTTCTATAATTCCTGCAAGTATCAAAGCTCTGAGGCGTATGTGTATGTGTGTGAGGTCTAAGAAACAAACATGCTCTTTAATTTTTCCTTTCTCATCCATGGGGGAAATTGTGAAATCTTATACAAAGAGTCATAGTTTTCCTACTTTTATTCTGTTCCTTAGGAAAGAATAAGGCTGGCATTAAAGTGCTGAGTACGTTCGCCTTTTCTCCCAAATTCTGGCTTACTTTGCTGGAAAACCAGTCAAGTTGTGACTGAGCCAGATGTCTTCCGTGGGGCGTGGTCAGCTCCTTTTATCAGAGTGGAACTCTAGTCAGTTGTGGATTAGATTATTTCTAATTCATTAATCTCTCTAATTTTAGACTGGGCCCTGGAAGTTTTAACAAGCCAGGTTCAGCCAACTAACCTCAACAGTCACTTAAAGAGACAAAATAATAGTGAAAAGCAGAAAAAAGAGGAGATTTGTTATAGTAACTCATCCACATAAGGAACAAAGAGATGCAGGGGCCTCCCTACCAAGTCCATCTCTGGAGAGTGGGGGTGGGGCAGGGGAGTCCTAACAGGAGGTCTAGGTTTAAATACAGGGCGAGAGGTCTGCATAGCTAAGCGCAGTCCTGGTCAGGGTGTGGTGCACTCATCATTATGGTCTCGGCTCCCGTCTCTCCTGCAAGTAGTCTGACAGCACATCAGCACTGTGAAATTTCTTTCAGGAAGACAAGCTCCCCCTCTGGCTGGCACCAGGCTTTAGCATTTTCCTTCTCTCTGCATCATGAGACTCCTGGAGAAATTCCAATTTTTTTTTTTTTTTGCTGGGGTGGGGGGGGAGGGGGTGGGGAGGGATGGGAGTGTATTGGGGAGAAGGGCATTGTTTCCATAGTCTGATAGCCGAGGGAAGGGCACAGCTCAAGTGTCTCTTTAAATATCTTCCTGCCAGGCTGGTTACATCGTTTATTCTGGACTGGAAGAGTAAATACTGCCTGGTTTGGTTCTAATGTGCTAAAAGAAACAGGAGTAGACAGGGACCAACCCCGCCCTGTACTTACTTCCTCCTCTTGGTTTCCAATATGGCCTATGACTTTACTAGCGTATCACTACAAAATACTAAATGCTGCAGAGATTCATCTAAAATGGAGCCCACCATCAATAGAGAAAGGATTTCTCCAGGCTACTGTAAAAATAGAAGGCACAGGCATGATTTGCCCCCTACTGGTCAATGTGGTACAGTCCCTCACTTCAGAATTAATGACTGCAGTTCATTATTGAGACGCAGAACTGATTTCATGAATCCAAGGGGACGTGGCTTTCTGCAAACACAGTTCCTGGAGATGCGGAGAGGAAGAGCCAGGCTCTCAGGATTCCAGGGCCTAATTTAACAGCCACAGTCTATCAAGGCCACAGGGAGCCTTAATCTGTACTCTGGAATCAATCCATCTGAAAGCTTTAAACCTTCAAATAGCTTTAGTAAAGCCTTAGCTATTGGGGGAAAAAAAAGGATTGATTGAATTTTCATGCTAGTGGATCACACAATGAGCCTATTTATACAACATCAGACATTTACATTTATACTAATTGGCATTATTGGGGGGACACTGTTTGCTTGTGAGTATTTACATACTATACCTTTTCTATCATTCCAACTTGAAAGTTTATCTTTAAACTGTCCATGAAATGGTAATGACATTTTATTTTTACTTCGTTTGTTTTGAAATTTTGAGGTAGACTCTCACAATGTAGCCTAGGTTAACCTCAAACTCCCAGTCTTTCTGTCTCTGTTCCCTGAGTGCTAGCTTTTAAGAGGAAGCCATCATGCCCAACCTCATTGTGCTGGATAGCTTTAGTGTCAACTTGACACACCTGGGTTGAGGAATTGGCTCCATTGGATTGTGGCCACATCTGTGGAGTATTGTCTTGATTGTCAGGCAATGTGGGAGGGCCCAGCCCACAATGAGTGGTGCCACCCTGGGCAGGTTGTTATATACCATATAAGAAGGCAGGCTGGGCATGAGCCAGGGGAGCAAGCCAGTGAACAGCATTCCTCCTTGGCCTGTGCTTCAGCTCCTGCCTCCAGGTTCCTGCCCTGAGTTCCTGCCTTGGGCTCCCTGAGTGATGAACTGTGACCCAGGAGATGTAAGCTGAATAAACCCTTTCCTCCCCAAGTTGGTGTCGGTCAGAGTATTTTGTCACAGCAATGGAGGACAAACTAGAACTGAAATTGGTTCCAGAGAGTGGGCTATTGCTGTGACAGACCTGACCTTGGTGTTTTGGGGAAAGATTGTGGAGGCGTTTGGAACTTTGGGCTGGGAAGATCATTGAATACCTAAAGATTGTTGCTGTGGAGCTTGGAGCAGTTTTGCTGAAGGAGTTGTAGAAGATGGAAGCCTGGCTTGTGAAGTGTCTAGTTTCAAAGGGAAGCAGAGATCATCAGGACTGTTTAATCTGTGGATTCTGGTCAGCTGGGGCTGAAGAATCAGCTGTAAATAACAAGAGACCAGAACCTGAAGTGAAATCTTTGTTGTACTGGGACAATTGATGCTGGTTAGCTGGGGCTGAAAAATCAGCTGTAAGTAACAAGAGACCAGCATCACTGCGGTGAAATCTTCTGGAAAGAATTTCTTCAGGATCAGCACACAGAAGCTATGTTCCAGAAGGGGCCCGAGCCTCCATGTCAAGCCAGAAGCAGGACTTGGTAACGTGTAAGAGTCTCCTATATGGTTCCGGTGTTGAAATTTGAGGGTGTCACAGAGAGCAGCCGAGGCTTGGCACTGTGAGAGGCCAGGAAAGACCATTGTTGGAAGTGCACCTCGGTTGCCGTAAAGACCCCAGGATTGCAGGGGTCATGGAGAGAAGCTGAGGCTTTGCACCAGGAGAGGTCAGAAGAGACCATTGGTGAAGGTGCTGCCTCAGTTTCAGTGGCAACCCCAGCTTTTTGGAGATGCCAGGACCATGGGATGACCACCAAGAGCAGCTGCAGGTGTGAAATGGAGTCGGCCTGGGCCTTTGAGATGAGCTGTGTGTGCCACGGATGGTAGTCAGAGAAGGGGAGCTGTCGAGACCCTTTGGAACCCAGAAGATCGTGAGTGAGTCCCAGGTGTCCATCCTTGAGCTACTTTGCTGGACTTGGGTTTTGAGAGTGCCTGATTCTTCCCTGTGAAATAAGACAGTACTTGTTTTGGATTTTACAGCAGGCCACAGTTAAGAGACTTTTAATAGACTGAACTTTTAAGCATTTGGACATTTTAAGGATTGTGGGGCTTTTAAGGATGTACTGTCTTAGGTTGTGATTAATGTTAACATCATACTTTGGGGATAAGAACTGGAAAGGTGGTGGTTTAATAGTGATGTGTTTTGTGTGTCAAGTTGACAAGGGGTCAATTGTGCTGGATAGGTTTAGTGTCAACTTGACACACCAGGGTTGAGTGAGCCTCAATTGGGGAATTGGCTCCATTGGATTGGCCTGTGGCCACATCTATGGAGTATTGTCTTGATTAACAAGCAGTGTGGGAGGGCCCAGCCCACAATGAGTGGTTCCACCCTGAGCAGATGGTTGTGTACCATATAAGAAGGCAGGCTGGGCATGAGCCAGGGGAGCAAGCCAGTGAACAGCATTCCTCCTTGGCCTGTGCTTCAGCTCCTGCCTCCAGGTTCCTGCCTTGGGCTCTCTGAGTGATGAACTGTGACCCAGGAGATGTAAGCTGAATAAACCCTGTGGTGGTTTGAATGAGTGTCCCCCATAGGCTCTAGGTATTCAGACGTTTGTCTCCAGTTGGTGGCGCTGTTTTTGGAGGTCTTGAGGTGTGTGGCCGTGATGGAGGAAGTGTGTCACTGGGGGCAGGGCTTAGAGAGTTTAACAAGCCTTGTGGTCTACAGTCTCTCTCTGCTTCCTGTGCTCTTTGTGAGATGTGACCCTCGGTTTACTGCTCCAGTCTCAAGCCGCCATGCCTCCCGCCACAATGGACTCTAATTCCCTGGAACCGTCAATCGTAAGCGCAAATAAACTCTTCCTTTTATAAGTTCCTTGGTCATGGTGCTTTATCACAGCAACAGAAAAGTGACTAATACAAACCCTTTCCTCCCCAAGTTGGTGTCGGTCAGAGTGTTTTGTCACAGCAATGGAAGACAAACTAGAACACTCATTTAATTTTTAAATATATGTTTTCTGATATCTTATGGTGAAATAAAATGAGCCCAAAATAAAATGGAATAGTTATCATTTTTAATGTTTTTAATGTTTTTAAATTCTGAAATTTAAATAAATTAAATAAAATGTATATATTTCAGATAGTCGTCTTTTTGTATGTGTGTCTGAAAGAATTTTATGACTTAGTAGTTAATCAAAATTCTCTGCAAGAACTTAATGTTGCTAGGAACCTACTGGATGAGAATTTTAAATTATGCCAATTGCTTCTATGTCAGAGGGTGGGCATGAGTCATCTTAGAACTTTCATTATTCAGAAGCTAGAGAAATGACTCCATGGTTCAGAGTGCTTACCTATATTTTTTATTTATTTTTATTTATTTTTTATTTTTTTATTTTGGTCTTTTCAAGACAGGGTCTCCCTGCAGCCCCAGCTGGACTGGAACTCGCTCTGTAGACCAGGCTGGCCTTGAACTCACAAAGATCCGCCTGCCTCTGCCTCCCAATTACCTATATTTTTTTAAAAAGAGCTTTTGGGCAGGGCACGGTGGCACTCACATTTAATCCTAGCACTTGGGAAGGAGAGGCAGGCAGATCTCTGTGATTTCAAGAGCAGCCTGGTCTACATAGTGAATTTCAGGGCAGCTGGGACTACAGGGAGACCCTGTCAAATAAATAAATAAATAAATAAATAAATAAATAAATAAATAAATAAATAAATAAGAGCTTTCAGGGGCTGGAGAGATGCTCAGCAGTTAAAAGCAGTAGTTGCTCTTGCAGAGGTCCTGGGTTCAATTCCCAACACCCACATGGTGGCTAATAACCACCTGTAACTCTAGTTCCAGGGGATCCAATGCCCTCTTCTGTCTTGTTTGGGCATTGCACAACACAGGTATACAGAAGCACATAAAATTCATACACATAAAATAATAAAATATTTTTGCCGGGCATGGTGGCACACACCTTTAATCCTAGCACTTGGGAGGCAGAGGCAGGTGGATCTTTGTGAGTTCAAGGCCAGCCTGGTCTACAGAGTGAGTTCCAGGACAGCTGGGGCTACAGGGAGACCCTGTCTCGAAAAGACAAAAAATAAAATAAAATAAAATTTTTTTCAAGAGCTTTCATCATGTGGCTAAAGGATGCATGGGTTCATCCAGTTCTGAAAATATCGAACAAGTGGACACCCATTGCCCTGCTGAAATGTCATATACAAACTTCCTACAGGGTTAGTGAAGCCCAGCCCTCCCCAGTGCCACCTGGTGAGTAAGCAAAGCCTGTTGCTGGGGAGAAGGCTAATAAACCTCTCTAACAGTCTAGAAACCTAGGGGGCAAAATCTCTAGATCCCAGTCCTTATTCTCTGGACTCTAATACAGAAAAGGCAGTTGGGTTGGAGGAAAGATAGAATGCTAAGGGAAACCATGAGAGATGTCCAAACTGGAGACCAGGGGCATGAGTGTGCAGGGAATTTAATGGGAGCTCCTGGGAGTTCAGCCCAGACATGAACAGCACTGGTCTACAGCTTAAAATTAGTAGACTGTATTCATCTGTGTTGTATAAAGTAGCAGGGGGGGCAAGTGCCTCACCCAAGGCAGGCAGACCATCCACAAGCCAATCAATGAACTATAGCAACAGCTGTGAAGAGATGAGCTATCAGTCAAATTCGTACTCTCAGATATGTAGAGAAAGATGAGGAGAAACTGAAACCTTCCTTCATGACTGGTGAGATTGTAGGAGGGGCTAACCACTTTGGAAAGCAGTCTGGCAGCTCCCAAAGGTTAAACACAGAGTTCCCATATGATCCCACAATTCCACTCCTAGGTACACACAAGAACATATGTCCACGTGAAAACTTGTACTTGAATATTCATGGTAGCCTTTTTTTTTTCATGATAGCCTTATTCACAACAGTCATAGGCAGAAACAATCCAAATGTCCATCAGCCAATAAATGGACAGGTAAGATGCAGCATATCCACATAATAGATGTTATTCAGCTAACAAATGAATGGGTTCTACATCACAACAAACACGAACCTTAAAAATAGTAAATAAAAGAAGCCCAGTCACAAAAGACCAAATAGTATGTTATTCCATGTATCTGAAATATCCAGAGCCGGGTGTGGTTGTGCATGATTTTAGTCCCAGCACTCAAGAAGCAGAGGCAAGCAGATCTCTGTGAGTTCAAGGCCAAATCGGTCTACATAGTGAGTTCTAGGATAGCTAGGGCTACAGGGACACCTTGTCTCAAACACTCACACACACACACACACACACACACACACACACACACACACACACACACACACACACACACACACACACACACACACACACACACACACACACACACACATACACACACACACAAAGAAATATCCAGAAAAGGTCCAGGTGTCATGGTACATGACTTTAATCCCAGCACTCAGAAGGCAGAGACAGGTGGAACTCTGAGTTCAAGGCCAATCTGGTCTACATAGCAAATTCAAAACAAGCCAGGGCTACATAGTAAGACTTTATCTCAAAAAAATTTTTTTAATTAAGAAAAAAACAAAAGGTAAATTTGCAGAGACAAAATAGATTAGTAATTGTGGCATGGAGAGTGTTAAGGGAAACAGGAATAAATGCTAGTGGATTTGTTTTGGAAATGATTCAGAATGTTCTAGCATTGTGGTGATGATGATGGTTGTATGGCTCTGAATATGCTAACAGCCATTGAATCATACATTTTAAGTGGGTTAATTGTGTGGTAGCAGAATTATATATCTCAATAAGCTGATACTAAAATAGATATGTAGAGGGGGAAATGGTGAACCTTAGGAGAGGAAGCTTAAGGATTTGATATAAAGAGACCAGGGCTAGGATTATAGATCAGTGGCAGAGGGCTTGCCTAGAATGTGTGAGGCCCCTGGCACAAAGAGGGATGGAGGGAAGCAGGGAGGGAGGAAGGGAGGGAGAGAGAGAAGAAAGAAGGGAGGGAAGAACAGAGGGAGAGCACTCCATGGTCAGCAAGGGCACATATAAGCTGAAAGTCTGAGCACAGAGGGATTGAAGGTAGATGACAGGAAGGCAACCAATGTAGTTGCTACAATCTCTAAAGTCTTCTGGAACATTCTGCTTCACATGACCTCAAGGAGTTTGTCCTCTAGAATAAAAGAAACCAACACACTCCACCCCCCATCACCCCACCCCTCAGTTACTTAAGGGCTACCTTCATGTCCATCTTAGTCCTACAGTGATTATTTGAAGCTAAGTGGGTTCTGGAATGTGTAGCTTATGTAGAGTCATGGCATAGGTGTAACTAGGGGTTCTCTGCGTGATTTCCACGGGGCTCAGTCCTTTCTGCTTTGCTTGTCCAGCCACAGCCCCTGTGGTATTGTGTACACCCCCACCCCCTGGTAATACCAGGAGAATGGCAGGAAGGCACCACATGTACTTGGCTAAGCATAAATGCTTTTAAAGGCCCCTGGCCAGGAGCTGGCCTGCGTACCTGCTTTTAGCCTAACTTTCCACTTAGGGTTCAATTTGCTTCAATTCTTTTTTTAATGTGAAGTGGGGCACGTTTGTGTCCTGGCTTTGGAACTAGACCAACCTCCTCAATCATATCCTTCAGCGTGTGACTGCCATGGTTAGAGGCCACCTGGCAGGGGCATCGGGCTGCTGCACTTTCAGCTCCTGTTGCCATATTCTTCTGTTTACCAACAGCCAATTCTGGCTCTTCGAATCCCTTTGCCAAGCTCATTCTCCCTAAAGGCACTTCTCTGGAATGACCAGTGCTGCCAGCCCAAGTGCCTGCCTGATGGCATCATGCACCCTGGTTCTCATGGCCTTGACCCTGGTGGAGAGAGAGGAGAAGCCCAGCTTCAGGCTATCTCTTGCTACTCTCTAAGCTTGGCCTTCCTGCTTCCTGGGCTCCAGGCCCAAAACCTTTGCAATAAATGTCATTAGGTCATTTAGAGGGGTTTCTGTCACTGTCCTTTATCTCCACAAAAGCCCTGCCTGGATCGTATTGTAAAAAAGGCTCTAGCCATATGTGGTGGCACATGCCTTTTATCACAGCACTCAGGAGGCAAAGGCAGGTGGATCTCTGTGAATTGGAGGCCAACCTGGTCTACAAAGTGAGTTCCAGGCAAGCCAGTGCTACATAGCAAGATCCTGGCTCGAAAAGAAAAACATGTGGTGCATATCTCTAATCCTAGCACTTATGTGGGAAATAGGAACAGGAAAACTGGGAGTTCAAGGTCATCCTTGGCTATATAAGTTTGAAGTCAGCCTGGGCATGAGACCCTGATATCCTGATATAGCACTAACACACACACACACACACACACACACACTCACTCACACAGGCCTGGGATGGTAGAGGGCTTGCTTAGCATGCATGAAGCCCTGGGTTCAATCCTAATCATAAACTGGGCATGGTGACACACACTTGTAATTTCAGCATTTGAGAGGTGGAGGCAGGTGGATCATAAATTTAAGGTCATCCTCAGCTACATATGGAATTTGAAGCTAGCCTGGAATTTATCTTGAAAAAAGAAAAAGGTGTTATCTGGATTTGCAGAGATGAGAAAAGCCAGAATGCTGTGCAATTCCCCCGGCCTAGATCCTGTCTGAATACAAGCTTCAGGTTCAAAGCAGAAGGACCAACACATGGCCCTGTTTCCTGCCCTTTTTCCTTCATCAGGTGGCACTGGGGGAGCATGATATAGCTATTGACACTCTGGCCTCAGTCATCGACTGACTTGCATGAGTTGTTATTCTCAAGAAAAATGTGAAGCTTCCTGCAGTGTCACAGAAGCTTATCTCCAATTAACCAAAAGAGAAATCGAAACACTAGACATTAAGACCCTGCTTGAGGTAGCAGGTTATTGAGTGAGAAATCTGGGATTGGCACTCAGCCCATTGGACTCCTGGAGCCAACTCTCTGCCACCACTTTTCACACACCACGATTGAGCAGTGTGGGGTGGTAAAGAAGCCATGTTGGAGCTGAAAGGGGTTCAGTTTATAACAGGGATCCTCAAGGTGACTGCAGAACTCCTAGCAGCATCTGTGTGATGGTTTTAAGACCTGGAAGGGAGTGAGGAGGTAAAAAGGGGTGCGGCAAGACAGAGGACATGGAAGTGGAGAGCCATGCTTCTCTTCCTGCTGCAAATGATCTCTCCAGGTCATTTGTCCCATTCCACACTGGCTGTCAAAGTCCAAGCTACAGTTCTCGTTCTCAATGCTTGCAGGGCTGTGGGGAAGGACAGTGGGTCTGGAGGCTTAAATATTTACAGAAGAGTGGAACTGGGAACTTGCTCGCTGGCAGCCCAGGGCCAAACCTGGCTTGCAGATGGGTTTTATTGGGTCTAACTACTTCTTTAAAATATTTGAAAATATTTTTAAATGGAGAGATCTCACAAGAACAGATTTTTGGGGGCTTTCTTGAAAACTGGAAAGCTCTGACAGTGCAATGCAATGTCTCCACAAGGCAGCCACTGAGCACCAGCCCCCCTCCCACCCCAACCTGTGGCACCTGAGTCTGCCAGTCTTCCACCTGGCTGGCCTCTGTGGCCTTGACATTGCACCTGTTTTGGAAAGCTATGCTGGCCCAAAGCTGATTGGTGTTGGGAGACTCAGAAGGAACCTCAGGCTTTGAACTCTAAGTCCCTAAAGGATATGGACAAATGCTCACCCTCCTATGTGCCTGAATAAATTTGGTGCTCAGGAGAAAGAAGCTACCAGAATTATTGATCAGAGGTGACTGTGGTCTGAGAAAAGAAAGTTGGGGAACAGAGTCAGGACATACAATACCCATCAGCCAGAATTCTCCAGAGAAATAAAACTCTGTGACGGGCTCTCATGTAGCCCAGCCTGACCGAAAACTTGCTATGTGGCTGAGGATGACCTTGAATTTCTGATTCTCCTGCCTCCACCTGCTGATTTCTGGCTTTACAGGTGTGTATCATGACACCTGATTTTATGTGATGTTGGGGATCAACTCAGGGCTTCATGTATGATAAGCAAGCATTCTTACCATTGAGCTATATCTACAGATCCTGTATTTTTTTTAGTTTTGTGTTTATGAGTGTTTGCATGCATGTATATATGTATGTGTAGCACATGTATGTCTGGTGCCCATAGAAGCCAAGAAGGTGGTATGAGATCCCCTGGAACTGGTGTTACAGATGCTTGTGAATCTGGGAACTAAACCTGGGTCCTCTGCAGGAGAAGCCAGTGTTCTTTTTTTTTTTATGTGTATGAGTATACTGTCTGCATGTAGGTAGCTGCACCCGTGTCATGCAATGCCTCAGAGGTCAGAAGAGGGTGTCCAATTCCCTTGGAATTGGAGTTAAAGATGGTGCTTAGCTGCCATGTGTGTGCTGGGAATCAAACCACAGTCCTCTGCAAGAGCAGTCAGTGTTCTTAACTGCTGAGTCATCTCTTCAGCACCTGCATTTAAAAAAAAATTATGGGCTGGAGAGATGGCCTAGCGGTTAAGAGTGCCGACGCTCTTGCAGAGGACCCAGGTTCGATCCCCAGCACCCACATGGCGGCTGAGAACCGTCTGTAACTCCAATTCCAGGAGAACTCCAGTTCCAGGGGAATCCGAGACCCTCTTCTGACCTCCGTGTCATTGCACAACACGGGTGCACAAACCTACATGCAGACAGTACATTCATACACATAAAAAATAAATAAATAAATAAAATTTTAAAAAAAATTATGAGCTGGTGTTGCCGACTGCTGTTGCCGGTAACTGAGACCAGCCAGCCCTCCTGGGGTCGTGAGTTTTTCTGATGGATTTCCTTTGGCAGGAGAACACGAGGAAGCTGATGGCTTGTAGAAATGAGAGACAAATTTCCCAAATCCACAGCAACTTTATTGAACAGGGGCAGTGCTTATATAGCAGTCTTAGGAGAAGGCAGAACAAAGGATTTGGTGAAGCTTTACAATTACATATGTTACTAATAGGTCAAAACTCATACATTAACCAGAACTCATTATCTATTTCATGATTGACGAGATACGGGGCACGCAGAGCAGGAAACTAAAACATTACAAAGTTTAGTCAGGAAATGAATTTTCTTTGAAGTAAAAATGTAGGAATCTTAAGATAACCTTTACCAAGGAAATAACATTTAAGAAAAAAGGAGCATCAATAGTTTTTAACATGATCAATTAGTTTTTACTTGTTAGCTCTTAATTACAAGTCATAATTGAAAAGTTACAGGACACTGAGTAGTAATAGCTATGTCACAGTAGAAGTTTCTTGGCAGTAGATATTGGCCTTATATCTCTATCCTAAATCTAGAGCAAATATATCTTAATATCCTAAGATTAATAGTTTCTTTTAAGTTTTTATTAAAGCAAAGACCTTATTCCTATAGCATCCTAAACTATTTATTAGTTTTTTCTAACTCTCACTGCTAATCTAAAGTTTAAATCTTTGCTGAAAACTAAGAGCCGTTCCACTGCTTGCTCCAACTAACAGTTTTGTTTTTGTAGGACAATTTGGCTGGTGTAAAGTAATTTATCTTTTGCCTAACCTTGCTGGGAGTGTCAGGACTCAGGCATTCAGTGGCTGCATAGAACTAGGAAAACTGTTTAACCTGTTCCTTTACTTAAATAGGGAAATGGGATTGAAGACTCTTTTTATTTTAATTGTTAAGTAGGAGTTTTTACTTTATTTTAAATGATATGATATTCTGTTTTTATTACACATATCACTGGAACTTGTTTTTCTTTAGAGACAGTCATAGAACCATTACCACTATATAATTGTTCTGTTTTCCAATTTGTCACAGGCCTTTGCATTGTAATGTATATTGTGAGAGAAGTCTATTTTTAAGTCTATTTCTGACTCAAGACTTACAGACCATTCTTGCTGCCAGGAAAAAGCCCTGTGCCCAAGAGAGGCATTTTAATTGCCAGTTACTGGCACATTCAAACAGTTTGTTTTGTATCTATAAGCTGGCCCTAAGAAAAGATCTTTATTGTGCTCAGTGTTATGCTAAGTCCAACACCAGAAAAACGTAATATCCTAGGAAAGCATCTCAATCTTGGGGTGATCTTAGCCGGGTATTCTGCCAGTGACCTCCAGGGGGTCCAGCCCCGCAGGACACATCCCCCCCGCCTGTCTTGAATATGATTTCTCATATTACTTTACACAAGCGACACTGGAGTGGGTGTGGCAGACGCGCAGGTGGATGCCGCAAGCTGGGGAGATGGCACAGCAGTTAAGAGTACTGGTTACTCTTGCAGAGGACCAGGGTTTGGTTCCCAGCACCCACATGGAAGCTAACAACTGTCTGTAACTCCAATTCCAGGGTAATTTCATGCTCTCTTCTGACATCTACGGGCATCTCAGGACATGGGTGCACTTACATACATGCAGGCAATACATTCATACACATAAAATAAAAATAAAATATTTAATAATGGATTTATTCTGAGAAACTAGCACACATGACTATGGAACTAGTAAGTTGAGAATCTAATCAGCAAACCAGCAGGCTAGAAACTCAAGCAGGAAGTAATGCTGCTATCTATAAAACCTATCTGGGGGGTTCTTTAAATCCTTCAACTGATTGGATGAAGCCCATTGACATTATAGTTATCTCCTTTATTTAAAGCCAAGAGATTGTAGCTGTGAGTCACATCTATAAAATATAGTCCTTGATTAAATAGGAACTCTACTGCCCACCTGAGCTGACCCAAAACTAATCATCCTGTGGGAAGAGGAAGGGTGCTGGGCAGATCTCAGTGGTTAAGAGGGCAGGGTAGGATGGTGAGTGTATTAGTCACTTTTCTGTTGCTGTGATAAAGCACCATGACCAAGGAACTTATAAAAGGAAGAGTTTATTTGAGCTTACGATTGGTGGTTCCAGGGAATTAGAGTCCATTGTGGCAGGAAGCGTGGCAGCTGGATCTGGAGCAGCAAACCAAGGGTCAAATCTCGCAAAGAGCACAGGAAACAGAGGGCAACTGTAGACCACAGAGGCTTGTTAAAACTCACTAAGCCTGCCCCCAGTGACACACTTCCCCCAGCATGGCCATGCCTTCTAAGACCTCCAAAAACATCGCCACCAACTGGAGACAAATGTCTGAATACTTAACAGCCTATGGGGGACACTCATGTAAACCACCACATTCCACTCCCTGGCCCCCATAGGCTCCTGACCATATAAAATGCAAAATGCATTTAGTCCAACCTTAAAAGTCCCCACAGTCTTTACCAGTTTCAATGCCATTCAAAAGTCCACAGTCCAAAGTCTCTTCTGAGACTCAGGCCAATCTCTTAAACTGTAAGCTCCTGTAAAATCAAAAGACAAATTACATACTCCCAATGTACAGTGGAACCGAATACACATTCCCATTCCAAAAGGGAGGAATAGAGGCATAGTGAGGAAATACTGGACCAAAACAAGACCGAAAACCAGCAGGGCAAATGCCAATTCCTGTAGCTCCACATGCAACTTCTGGGACTTGACTTCCAAAGGGCTTAGATGGCTCAGCTCTTCCAGCTTTGCTTGCAACATACATGTCTTTCTTGGGCCGGTACCACTCCCTGTATGCAGCTCTCCTTGGCAAATATCTCACAGGTCTGGCATCTTGAATGTCTTCTTGGGGTCTCCGCTGCCAACCAGGCTTCACATTCACAGCTTCATGCAATGGCCTGTCAGGGCCTACTTTATGCAGGGACACCCCTGCTGTGCTCTGCCTGACCTTGGCAGCTCTCTGAAACTGTGGAGGAAGAACTGATGACCCCTTCACTCTTGCAAACTTCATGCCTCTAAAGCCAGCACCACGTGAATGAAACTGCCGAGTTTGGCTGCAATTTTGGGATGGACCCTGGCCTATTTCAACCACATTTGCAACTTTTCTCTGCCCTGGACTTGTTGGATGATTAGCTGGGTGTGGTCTTGCCCTGAAGGTACTGATTCCTTTGTTTACTTGTAAATCTCCAGGCCTCTCCTTAATCACTCTAATCTCCTTATCAAAAGGAACCTCTCCTTCACATGCATTGGCCCCACCTTTAATCTTCCTAGTGCACTTTTCAGATCCAAACTATACATTCTGCATTTCCTTCTGCCCCATTTGCTCTTTTTCACTGTAGATCTGCACAATATTCACCATTAAAAGCCACACCACCATTTCTACATTAGGCTGTCTTGAAATATCCTCCACCAAAGACATCAGTCCACCACTTTTCAACTTAGCATCAGGCAAGCATCTGGGCTATGGGCAAACTGCTGCCAGACTCTTTATCAAAATATCCCGGTTGCTGCCTAAATCTTTATTTTCCTCTGGAACTACATTCTTTGCAGCCATGCTTTCTTCCAGGCCTCCACTAGAATGGCCCTTTAAGCTCTGCTTACAATAGTCAACAGCCTTTCCAGCCCAAAGCTCCAAAGTCTTCCACACTTCTCCAAATATCCACATGGTCAGGTTCTTCACAGCCAACACCCCACTTTCGGTACCAATAACTGTATTAGTCACTTTTCTGTTGCTGTGATAAAGCACCATGACCAAGGAACTTATAAAAGGAAGAGTTTATTTGAGCTTACAATTGGTGGTTCCAGGGAATTAGAGTCCATTGTGGCGGGAGGCATGGCAACTGGAGCTGGAGCAGCAAACCAAGGGTCACATCTCGCAAAGAGCACAGGAAGCAGAGAGGAAGCAACTGTAGACCACGAGGCTTGTTAAAACTCTCTAAGCCCTGCCCCCAGTGACACACTGCCCCCAGCACGGCCACACACCCCAAGACCTCCAAAAACAGCGCCACCAACTGGAGACAAACGTCTGAATACCTAGAGCCTATGGGGGACACTCATCCAAACCACCACAGTGAGTCAGAGCCCAATTATGCAGAGCAGAAGAAGCCTCATGATGACTGCACAGATGTGCCCATGAGGAGAGGTTTCAGTGCAGTGGGCTGGAAGAATGGATTAGAGTGGGTAGAGCAGTGCATGGGAGGCCAGCTGGGGGGCTGGAGGGCTCTTTCAAGGTATTTGCTAATAAAGGGGGTTAAGCTGAGAACTGGGGGGTTGTACTTTTGGCTGGGTAAGGAGACAGAAGGATCCAGTCAAGAGTGAAAGGTAATGGAGAGAACAAGAGAAGTACTGGGGTAGAATTTCTCGCTAGGCTAGAGAAAAAGACCTTCCGCAGCAATGTATCTGTAGAAAAAACAAAGCCTCCGTGAGGCCTGCCAGCTTATTAGGGCACAGCTCTGCTTGGAACAGGCAGGGACAGCAAAGAAATGTTCTAGAAACTTCTAGAAGGATACCTTTTGTTTGTTTTTCAGACAGTGTCTTTATGATGTAGCTCAGTCCGGCTAAAACACAGAGCAATGCTCCTGCTGTAGCTTTCCAAGTGCTGGAATTATAGACATAAGTACCATATATGGCTTAGAAGAATGCTTTTTTCCAGCCCGCTCTGCACAGCCCTCAGGCTGGCTACCATTAGCCAGTGCTACCCCACTAATTCCAGGTTCCCAAGTCCCAGGACCTGTGGCTGCCTTACCTCCCACTGGAGACAGTGGGCACCCTGATTTCCATCTACTGCCTTGTCCCTGGGTCCTGTCCCCTCCGCCTCTCTCCCAGGGCTGTCTCTACTGCATCTTACTGTGCAGAGCCTACAACATCTCAGAGAGCCAGAAAAACAGGGACGTGCCCAACCACGCAGATGCATACCTGGAGGAATTTTTTTTTATTTTCTAAAAGTCAACAAAATATAACATGAAGAAGTCAGATCTTTACACTTCTCTTGGGAATTACTGTTGCTTTAAATGTGAATTATGTATAGAGGGAAGTGGTGTAGATTTTTTCATGCTTAGGGCTTCCCAGGGCTAAATCTAGCCTTGCTCTCAGGCTAGGCTCTCAGAGCAACAGTTCAGAGCTGAGAGGATGTGGCAGGTGGCACAGGCCCAGCGGGAATGTGCACCCGCTGGAGCTTTTGAATGCTCTCTCAAAGTTCAAACATGCTGGAACACGGAAAGAAAGGTATTTGCCTGAGTGACTAAGACATGTTCCAGCATTTTCCCACAGGCGCCTGCACATCCCAAAATAAACTACAGACCTGAATCTCGGCCACTGGCATATGATTACATTTGTATAATGTTACAGAGCTACAGGCAGGCAAGTCACACTCACAGGGGCTTGTAGGGAATGCACAGCCCACAATGAGGTCTGCCTCCAGGCTAGGAGGGAAGGAGAAATAGCAAGGGCAAAGACCACAGCAGTCACAAGTGCAGACGAGAATTCCCAGTCTACCCACCAGGCCAATGAGAGATGCCCACTTCTCTTATATTTTAAGGATTTTTATTTTTAAGTGTATATGTGTACACAGGAGTGCAGGACCCTGCAGAGGTCAGAGGCATTGGATCCCCCCTGGAGCTAGAGTTGCAGGCAGTGTGATATGTGGGTGCTGGGAATCAAACTTAGGTCTTCTGTAGGAGCAGTATGCATTCTTGACCACTGAGTCATCTCTCCAGCCCCCACCATTTTTAAGTTACTTAATGTCTGTTTGTGCTCATGAGTGCTCACCTGCTCTTACACGTGGAGATCAAGGAACAACTTTGTGGGGTCAGTTCTCTTCTTTCACCATGTAGGTTCCAAGGATCAAACTCAGGTCGACATGTTTGGTGGCAAGACCCCTTACCCACCAAACCATTAGCCCCAGATGTCCACAGTTCATAAATGGTGGTAAAAAGCCCAGAGACAGGAGACACTTCTAGGGATTACAAGAGAGAACTGATAAGCAGGTGTGCTACTTCATGCCTGCCATCCTAGCACTTGGAAGGCTAAGGCGGGAGGATCACTCTGAGGTTGAGGTTAGCCTGGGCTACCCAGTGAGACAAGACAAGAACAAAACAGAAATAAATATATCCATTTTGCCTTGGATCCATAAGATCTAAGTCAAAGGACTGCATGTTTGCTTATGTGGTGCTGAGACTGAGCCCGGGGCCTTACATATGCTAAGCAGGGGTTTACACAGAGTCATTCAAAGGTCTTTGTGAGTTCAAGGCCAGCCTGGTCTACAGAGTGAGTTCCAGGACAGCTGGGGCTACAGGGAGACCCTGTCTAGAAAAGACAAAAAAAAAAAAAAAGAGTCCCCTGGTCATTCAGGGTGTCTGTGCACCCAGGCTTGGACAGCACTGGGAATAAGGAAGTGTCAGGATGGGCCTGCCTCCCCTCAGGGATTTAGTCTTCCAAGGATATGACTAAAGATGTTTAAACACCCAGAAAACAATGGGCACTGGCAATTAGGCCAAAGGACAAGAGGAGTTTCAGGAAAGCTGTAAAAGGAACATGAGTTGTAAATGCAGAGGATGCACACCAAGCTGGGCCTCAGGAGAGACAACAGGCCATGCAGAGTGGGACTGGAAGGAGGACAGGACATGAAAGTCCGAGGAGCTGGGCGTGGTGGCACACACCTTTAATCCTAGCACTTGGGAGGCAGAGGTAGGCGGATCTTTGTGAGTTCAAGGCCAGCCTGGTGTACAGAGTGAGTTCCAGGACAGCTGGGCTACAGGGAGACCCTGTCTCGAAAAAAACCAAAAAAAAAAAAAAAAAGTGCGAGGAAAAGAGGGACACAACAGAGAGGTAGGAACCACACCCAGGGGTGCAGGCTGCTTGTAGTCTGCCTGTGGCTTTCAGTGTAGATACCACCACTAACAGATGCTCAGCTAGTTACAGTCTGAGTGTCCTTGTTACTTTTTTTTTTTAATTTTTTTATTAATTTTATTTATTTCCGTATGTGTATGAATGTACTATCTGCATGCAAGTTTGTACTTTCTATTGCTGTGAGAAAACAGTGACCAAAACCAACTTGCGGAAGAAAGGGTTTATCTTATCTCACATCTCCCAGTCACAGTTCACCATTGAGTGAACCCAAAGTAGGAACTCAGGGAGGAATCTGGAGCTCAGACCATGGATGTACACTGCTTACTGGCTTGCTCCTCTGGTCTGTGCTCAGCTTGCTTTTTTTTTTTTACTTTAATTAATTTATTTATTTATTTTATGTGTATGAATGTACTGTCTGCATGTAGGTTTGTGCACCCATGTCGTGCAATGCCGCAGAGGTCAGAAGAGGGCGTCGGATTCCCCTGGAACTGGAGTCCTCCTTGAATTGGAGTTATGGACGGTTCTCGGCCACCATGTGGGTGCTGGGGATCGAACCCGGGTCCTCTGTAAGAGCGGTTGGCGCTCTTAACTGCTAGGCCATCTCTCCAGGACCACCTGCGGCACTGCTCACAGTGGGCAGGACCCTCCCACATCATTCAACAATCAAGAAATGCCCCACAACATGGCCACAGACCAGTCCATTGGAGGAAATTCCTCAATTGAAATTCTATTAAGGTTTGTCAGTTTGACAACTAAAGCTATCTAGCACACACACACACACACACACACACACACACACACACAGCCCATCATAAGTTGACTATGTCATAGATTGAAAATGCAAGGGTTGCAGAGATGACTCAGCAGTTAAGCACACCCAAGCCTTGCAACTCACAACCACCTGACTCCAGCTCCAGAGGATCCAATGTCCCCTTCTGGTCTCTGCAGGCAGCCGCACTCACACGCACATACCCCACACACCCACACAAATATACACTTAGTTTTTTTGCTTTTTTTGTTCTTTTTGAGACAGGGTCTCCCTGTAGCGTCAGCTATCCTGGAACTCACTCTGTACACCAGGCTGGCCTTGAACTCACAAAGATCCGCCTGCTTCTGCCTCCCAAGTGCTAGGATTAAAGGCATGCGCCACCACGCCTGGCATACACTCAGTTTTAAATGACAACAACAAAAAAAATAATAATAATAATTTTTTGTTTTTTTTCGAGACTCCCAAGTACAAAAATGTTCATATGAAAAACAAAAAATAACAAAAATTATTATTATTATTTTTATTTTGGTCTTTTTGAGACAGGGTCTCCCTGTAGCCCCAGCTTTCCTGGAACTCACTCTGTAGACCAGGCTGGCCTTGAACTCACAAAGATCCGCCTGCCTCTGCCTCCCAAGTGCCAGGATTAAAGGCGTGTGCCACCACACCCAGCTAAAAAAATTATTTTTAATTTTGCATTTTATTGGTATTCATGTGTATGAGTGTTTTACGTCCATGTATAACACATGCATGCAGTGCCCATGGAGGCCAGGAAAGGTCTCTGGAACTGGAGTTACAGATGGTTGTTAGCCCCTATGTGGGTGCTAGGAACCAAACTCAGGTCCTCTACAAAAGCAGAAAGTGCTCTTAATAGCTGAGCCATCTCTCCAGCCCCACAAGTATTTAAATGAAGAAAGCACATGTACTTGGTCGACCTACCAAATGGTCTGGCTTAGCAACACAGAGCACTGTAGAACTGGCCGTTTTCCTCCTGAGATGGCATGGCCAGAGCTGTGGTTTGCGGCAGCTGCCCAGCATCACACACCAGAGTTGCACCACTAACCTACAAAAAAGGTCCAAATTTAACATTTAAAGTGTGGTTCCTACCCACCAGCACACGCTGCTTTCCCACGGTAAACCAGATTGTTGTAAACCAGGGACTACCTGCAGTCTGAGTCACTGCTGCACCTGGGAGATGGGAAGACTCAGAGGATCCTGTGAGATGCTACATAAAAAAACAAAGGCCCTGGGTTAGGAAGAGATTTGTTCTTAGATTTCTGCAGCACCTTGGTCGTCCTTTCCCACTTGACTACTATGACAGTTTATCTTGTCAATTTAATTGTATTAGAATCACCATAGAAACAAACTTCTGGACACATCTGTGAGAGTTTTTTTTATTATCGTTTTTATAATAATAAAAAAAAAGAATGTATATTGGGGCTGGAGAGATGGCCTAGCGGTTAAGAGCGACGACTGCTCTTGCAGAGGACCAGGTTCAATCCCCAGCACCTACATGGTGGCTGAGAACCGTCCGTAACTCCAATTCCAGGAGAACTCTAGTTCCAGGGGAATCCGACACCTTCTTCTGACCTCCGTGGCATCGTACGACATGGGTGCACAAACCTACATGCAGACAGTACATTCATACACATACAATAAATAAATAACAAATTTTTAAAAATTAAAAAAAAGAATGTATTGACTGTATGTAAGTGCACCTGTGTGGTGCAATGCCCACAGAGGTCATAAGAGGGTGCTGGATCCCCTATAACTGGAGTTATGTACAGTTGTTAGCCACTATGTGAGTGCTGGGAACTGAACCCAGGTCCTCTGCAAGAATAGCCAGTACTCTTAGTCGCTGAGCCATCTCTCCAGCCCCAAAAGTATTCCAACCATATTAAAACTAATATGATGTTTAGTGATAAAAATACTATCAACCTAAGTCAGTAATCATTCAAGGAATCTTAATGTTTGGAATGAATTAAGCGTAGATGTCCCACTCTGCCCTTGGTTCATTTAAAATCATGGTCAGACTGGGGTTTTAGCTCAGTGGTAGAGTGCCTGCTTGGCATATATGAGTCTTCAGGTCTCATCTCTAGAACAGGGACAAAAACCCCCAAACATTCAGCAGGCTCCTTTCTCATTTACATTTGAGTTTGTAGAAGCAGTGGCATGTCGGCTTGTCCTCCCCAAGTGAGTTCACTCAGGAATGAAGTTGGCAAACTCCCATAGGAATGACCTCAGCCTTTCTCTGAGTGGCAAGTGCAGCGGTGTATATTTTTGTGCAGCACCGTCAGGCACCAGTATTAAACCCAGAACACTCATGAGGAGCTCAGCTCAGGGCTCTTAATCAGCATGTTCACTAATGTTCTGACATCTCAGGTCCCTCTCCTCCTTTGGCAAGGGGAGGGAGAAAGGAAGAGAGGAAGAAAAGGGGGGGGGCGTAGGAGGAGAGGAGAAAGGGCAGTAGAGGGAAGGGGGAGAGAATGGAGGATAGGTGAGAGGGAGGAGTTAGAGGGAAGTGGAGGGGGGAGAGAGGCAGAGAGCAGAGAGCCAACTATCACGTCACACTAAGGGGTTAGGATCTTTCCCAAGCTTTAATTTTATTATGTTTATTTATTGTGTGCGCACGCACATGTGCACACACACCATGGCATGCACGTGGAGGTTAGAGGACCACTTATGGGAGTCAGTTCTCTCCTTCCACCACGTGGGTCCTCTGGATTGAACTCAGGTCCGAGGCTGGCCAGCAGTGCCTTTACCCACTGAAACATCTTTCTGGCCCTTCCCAAGCTTTAAATGCACAGAAAGAAATTATACCTAGTATCTTCTGAGCACACCTAGCACCAACTCCAGTGGCTTCCGGGAACCTCGTCTGTAAGGACAAACTGGGTCCCATCCAGTTTGGTGATTCAGAAGTATCAGATAAAGATAACACCAAGACTCCCAGCACATTTCCAACGCCCAATGACCTGACTCCACATGGAACTTTGGCGACAGTGAGAACTGGCTTCCTTCTGTACACACAAACCATCTCAGCTTTGTGCTGAGGCCTGAGGCCAGGTTCATAGGAATGCTGCCCAAGCACTTTGACTGTCACTAGGGTGATCTTAAGAGGTGCAGAAAGCACATTCTACTACCTGAGCCCACAGTCCTGAGTCCAAGTTCCAGCTGTATGAGACTCAAAACTAACCAAGACTGTCTCTCTCAGGAGACAGGCAGGTAGAGATCCCAAAGCAGACTCGAACATTTATCTGTCATTTATTTCACTAAGGTTAGGAACATTTTTTGTATGTGTTTGTGTGCGTATGCGCGTGTGTGTATGTGTGTATGTACACCCTTTGTATGTGTGGAGGCCAGAGGTCAATATGGGGTGTCTTCAATTGCTCACCACCTCACTTTTTGAGGCAGGGTCTCTCACTGAACCTGGAGCTGATTCAGCTAGGCTTAGTCCCAGAGATCTGCAGCTTCAGTGCTACGACTACAGGTGTGTGCTGTGCCCAGCTTTTTCCATGGGATCTAGGGATCCAAACCTAGGTCCTCACTTTACCCGCTGGGCCATCCCACTGGACTTGTACAATCTTGATTCTGTCTGCTATTTTTCAAACTTTTGAGAAATCACAGAAACCTTCTTGAGTTATAGAATTACTTTATTTTTTTTCCCAAATATAACATTAAAGCCATCCAACACATAGATACTTCCTATGGCTCCTTACATATCTCATTTTAGCTAAAGTTAGATATTTGAATGATGAGCTGGAAATCATCTCATTAAAATGGCAACATTTCTCAAAAACAGGTTTCACATTTGTGTGATGGGAAACTGACTGACTCCCTACCTATCCCCACCCAGAACTCTTTCAGTCCAGAGTACAGGAGGACAGCTATGGCTAACACATGGTACCCATGCACAGACAGGGCTCCCAAACAAGCAATGGGGTTAAACTTCTGAAAACAAGCAACTTTATTTGTACAGAATAAGAATATAGAAGAAAAGCATCATTTTTTCTTTCAGCCCTTTTATTAGTGTTTGACCTCCACCCCAAGCTACTGCGTACCAAGCAGCTATGAGTAATAAAAACCAACCGACCGCAAGTCCCTGTGGTGCATGCAACTTAGAAGTCCCTAAAGCAAACCAAGTTCCAAGGCTGATTTTTACTCAGTAGAGACTACGGAGCCGGGCTGCCAGCTGAGTCTGCTGTGCTGCTGGAACTCGGAGCCGCGGCTGCTTTGGCTTCTAGCTGCTGGTTTTCAATTTTCGGATCTTCATTTGCAGGGATTCGCTTACCCTTGTCAGCTGCCTCAGAACCCATCCCTATGATTTCCTGCAGCGGCTGATCGCTCTCAAGGTTGCTGGGCTGGAGTTCATAGACCTGGACTTGACCCGGGACATCAATGGCTTTCTGCTCAAGTTTTTCCAAGATGGTTTGAACCTTCCTGACACCATCTCTCCTGGCCTGACGCACGTCAGCTCGGCCTTCGGGGTCCACAGAATCCAGGGCCAAGAGCTCTTTGGTCAAATACTCTTCAATCATCAGGTACTTTTTGTCAGTCTTCTTGCCTTCGAAGTTGTCTACAGCCTGCTCCAGCCCCTGCACCTTTTCCAGAATGGCTTCCACTTTCAGCACACCTGGATGTTTGGGTGGAGCCTCGGCTTCCGACTTGGGAGCTGTAGCTTCTGCGGGGGCAGGACTGGAGGCTGCCTTCTCCTCTACAGCCACATTCTTGGGGGAAGAGTGGACGGCAGAAGGGGCAGGGGTAGGAGAAGGACACGGAATCGGGGCAGAGGATACCTTCACCTCCACCTTCTCAGAAGGAGGGGGTGGCTTCTGGGAAACAGGCTTAGAATCTGCCTCCTTGCAGATCACCTGAATGGGGACATGTCCAGGAGGGAGATCTGGTCCAGATGGGCCTGGCTTGCTTTCTGTTTTGTTTTCAGGTTGGACAACAGGTGGAGGCTCTCGGTGGGTCATGGGCTGCTGAGAAAAGAGGACACAAAGGAACTTTGAAGAACTAGATGAAGTCATAGGCAGCAATTAGTAGCTAGTACCAATTAGAAAGAAAACTGGAAAATGACTTTTAAACAGTATGTGTATGATTACATGTGTGTGCAGCCACACATGTGACAGTGCATGTGGAGCTTGGAAGACAACTTCATGGAGTCAGTTCTCCCCTTCCACCTTCATGTGGATTCTATGGATTGAACTTAGATCACCAGGCTTGCACAGCAAGCTCCCTTTCCCATTGAGCCATATTGCTTGCCCAGAAAATGACTTTCATAAAAAGATTTTAAAGGTCAGCCAGCAGCCAAAATAAAAACTTGGTATTAATCACTTATGTGATCAAATAATTTGCTAAGCTTCCAGTGACCACTGAGTTGTTCCTTGGGCTCAGTTGTTTTTACAAAGGATATTCTTTTTTTTCTTTTTTTTTTTCTTCTTCTTTTAGAGACAGGGTCTCCCTGTAGCTCCAGCTGTCCTGGAACTCACTCTATAGACCAGGCTGGCCTTGAACTCACAGAGATCCGCCTGCCTCTGCCTCCCAAGAGCTAGGATTAAAGGCGTGCGCCACCACACCCGGCACAAATGATCTTCTTATGGCAAGGAAAAGCAAATCAATATAATTTTCAAAAATGAAAACAGCATGCTGGCTGCTGAGTGGGGTTTATTCAGAGTAGATCCTGAGCACACAACCAGTCACTGCTTTGTGCCCCTCCCCCTTCCTAGTCTTGCCTCATGGGTAACCTTTTCATCTCCTGTTCTAGAAAGAAATGCTCTCCTTTATAGATCTGTGACAGCCTAGTGGTTTCTTCCCAGACTGATGTCATTTCTTTGAGAATAAGCAAGATGCTCAAAATAGTTAATTCAAGCTGAGTGTGGTGACGCATTCGGGAGGCAGAGGAAGGCAGATCTCTCTGAGACTGAAGCCAGCCTGGTCTATACGAAGCGAGTTCTGGGCCAGCCAGGACTACAGGGAGACCCTTTCTCAAAAAAAACAAAACAAAAACAACAACAACAACAACAAGAAAGAATTAACCCAAGAATTTGGCTTCTGTACACTGAGCCCAACACTCACTATCTCTGCATGGGATTCAGGCTGCTCAATCCTTCCTAGGACTGGAGGCCACAGTCATATTTTAAATATATGAACTATGCTCAAAATAGGAATTGCATGTCTCTTCTAGCATCCAAATGAATAACCATAATCTCTGAAAATATTGGATTTCATCAATTGGGAAATAAATGATGGACTACTGCAATTCTAAAGTACTCCTAAGTAAAAATACTAATTCTACTTCAGTGTTCAAATAAATCAAATCCTTGAAAGCCTCTAAAAGCAGTTCTTTGAACAAGATATAAAAGGGAGACTACTGAGATAGAGGTTAATAGAGGATTAAATGTTGCCTCGCGGACTATGGGAGACAACGGGCACTCTTTCCCTCGATTACTGGATTCAAGAATGGACCCTGTTGGCATGGCTGTCTGTCTAGCACTGGTAGCCTCCTCCTCTCTCACTACATGGCCTCTGCCAAGCACCAGCCCTCACCACTCATCAAACCCCCACACCCCTTTGGGCTTTAAAAAAGCAGTGGAATGGGCTGGAGAGATGGCCTAGCGGTTAAGAGCGCCAACCGCTCTTACAGAGGACCCGGGTTCGATCCCCAGCACCCACATGGCGGCCGAGAACCGTCTGAAACTCCAATTCCAGGAGAACTCCAGTTCCAGGGGAATCCAACGCCCTCTTCTGACCTCCGCGGCATTGCACGACACGGGTGCACAAACCTGCATGCAGACAGTACATTCATACACATACAGGAATAAATAAAAAAAATAAAAAAAATTAATTAAAAAAAAAAAAAAGCAGTGGAAGGCTGTGTAAGGAGAAACACGAGAAAAGGTATCCTACACTCATCAGAAATGTCAAGGTTATGAAAGCACTGAAAAGCCTTTTAGCCCAGAGACTTAAGAGAAGTGACATCCAAAGGCAGTGCTCACAGTCCTGGACTGGATCCCCAAATGGGAAGGTGCTGTGAAGAAGCCTGGAAAGTGATCAGTATACTGGATAATGCTATTGTAAGACTATTAAATTTCTGCCAGGTGTGGTGGTGAATGCCTTTAATCTCAGAGACCCTGTCCCCCTCACCCCCCCCCCAAAAAAACATTAAATTTCCTCAATCTGGTCATTCTACTGTGGCTGTCTATTTCTTAGAAAAATATTTGCTGAAGTATTTAGAGGTAAAACAAGGTATGATATTCACCAATCATTCTCACCAGCTAAAATATACAGCTGATATATAGAAGAAGAAATGACAGCAAATGCATCAAGCATTTAGTGACCTCTAGAGATTGGGGATGTAGTTCAGTGAGCAGAGAGCTTGCCTAGAATATATAAGGCTCAGGGTTTGATACCCAGCACCACATGAACCTATCATAATGGTGCATTCCTGTAATCCCAGCACTTAGAGTGTGGAAGCAGGGGAATTTGAAGTTCAAAGTCATCCTCAGCTCCACAGCAAATGTGAAGCCAGTCTAGGCTACATGAGACTATAAATAAAATTATTTAATTAAATAAATAAACTTAGGTGAAGGACATATAGGACTTCTTTTTGAGACAGGGTCTCCCCGTATTCCCAGTTGGCCTAGAACTCCCTATGTAGACCAGGCTGGCCTTGAACTCACAGAGAACTGCCTGCCTCTGCTGGAATTAAAGGCATGTGCCACCATACCTGGCACATGGGGACTCCTTTACATGAGTCCTACAACTTTTCTGAAAGGTTGAAATTGTTTTTAAATAAAAAAAAAAGCTGAAGACAGGACTGGAGAGATGGCTCAGTGGTTAAGAGCACTGGCTATTCTCACAGAGGACCTGGGTTTGGAGCCCAGCATCTGTATGGCAGCTAACGACAGTCTGTAACTCCATTTCCAGGGAATCCAATGCCTTCTTCTGGGCTCCATAGGAGTACATGACATAGGTGCACTTACATGCATGCAGCCAAATCATTTAGACAAAATAAATAAATAAATAAATAAATAAATAAATAAATAAATAAACAAATAAGGGGCTGGAGAGATAGTTCAGTGGTTAAGAGTGCTGACTGCTCTTGCAGAGGACCCGGGTTCGATTCCCAGCACCCACATGGTGGCTAAGAACTGTCTTAAAAAAAAAAAAAACTGTCTTTAAGCGCATGCCTTTAAAAATAATGAAAGAAATAAATAAATAAGTAAATTTTTTAAGAAGTTCAAAATCAGGCCAGGCATGGTGGCATACGCCTTTAGTTCCAGCACTCAGGAGGCAGAGGCAGGAAAATCTCTGTGAGTTCAAGGCCAGCCTGGTCTACATAGCTAGTTCCAGGCCAGCTGGGGCTACAGGAGACCCTGTCTCAAAAAGACAAATAAATAAATAAATAAATAAATAAATAAATAAATAAATAAATAAATAAATTCAAAGTCATCCTCAGACACATGTCATCATATATATTCAAGTCTGAAGCCAGCTTGGGCTACAAGAGACTCTGCCCCCCCTGCCCCCCCACAAAACCCCAAATAAACAAATGAACTTGGGTGAAGGACACATGGGACTTCTTGGCATGAGTCTTACAACCGTTCTGAAAAGTTGAAATTGTTTCCTAATTAAAGAGCAGTGCTTGGGAAGATGGGTCACCAAGCGAAGAGCGTCCTGTATAAGCACGAGGAACAGAGTGGGATCCTCGGCACCCATGTAGTGTATGGATGGGCATGGGCATGGTGGTCCACCTGTAATTCCAGGGCTCTGGAGGCAGAGACAAGATACTCCCAGAGGAAGCTCAACATCTAGTCCAGTTGGATTGGAGAGCTCTGGGTTCAGGTAAGAGGCCCTGCCTTAATACATATGGTGGAGGGCAATCAAGGAAGACATCTGACATCAACCATGGGCTTCCATAAGAACAGACACCTATAGAACACGCATCACACATACACACATATACACATAACACACACACACACACACACACACACACACAGAGACACAGATGAATCTGTTCTCTTTCTTTAGGAAAAGGATACCCCACATTAGCTCATAGAGGATTTCCTTTTAAAAACTATGGTAAAGGGCTGCCCATGGCTTAGTGGTTAAGAGCACATACTGCTCTTCCAGAGAACTCAAATTTAATTCCCAGCACCCAGGTCAGATGCCTAGTAACTGTCTGTAACTCCAGCCTAAGAGAGAGATCCAATGCCTCTAGACTCTGGGCACCTGCACTCACATGCACACACCCCTGTGCAGACACACACACACACACACACACACACACACACACACACATACACACACAATTTAAAATAATAGAAATAATTTTTTTTTTTTGTCTTTTTGAGACAGGGTCTCCCTTTAGTCCTAGCTGGCCTGGAGTTCGCTCTATAGACCAGGCTGGCCTTGAACTCAGAGATCTGCCTGCCTCTCTCTGCCTCCCGAGTGCTGGGATTAAAGGTGTCACCACCATGTTTTTTAAACCGTGATAAAGAACAATTCAGCTAGCCAAATTGCAGCCAGAAAGGGACATGGGCCAGGATGGCTTCCTACCCACCATCATCCAGTGCATCAGCCAGGGACTACAGGATGCTACTGTAGAAGGAGGAGAAAGGTATCAGGCATGATCCTTTGTTGTTGGGGTCAGAACTGAAGAAATAAGAGGACCATGCACAGAATAATCATGTGCTGAACCACAAGGGAATCATCTAAGGTATCACGAGAAAGGAGTTGGCCTGGCTGACCTTGGAGGGCGGGGAGACGAGGGACTGTGCCGGCCAGCCATGGAGCTGGTCTCCAGCCTGAGCAAAGACCCAAAGGGAGTAAGAGAATGGCTTGAGAAGAGGAAGCATCCACCTATTAGTCCAGAGACCAGTCTGTGTCTGTGGTGTGAGACAGAGCACAAAGGAACACAGTCCCAGGTGTGAGAGCGATGACACTGCCAGCACTGCCAAGCTCTCGTCTGTTCTTAGGGCAGCTGCAATGGGAAGCAATCAATCAGTTGAGCGGAAGCTGCAGAAAGTACTGAGGTTTAACAGACCCCGTCCTGCATTTTTATCAAGGATCAGCACTTTCTGAAATCCCACTTTTCTCCAGTTGTGCCTAAGCTGTCTATGCAGGGCTGGTAACAGAACCCAAGGTACTCCTCGACCCCTGCCACAGCCACCTGCCCACCATGAACTCCCATATACCTGAGGCCTGTCAACCATGGTGTGCACACGGATGGGCGACGGAGAGTGAACCGGCGTGTTGCTTCTGGCTGGAGAGCCTTCCCGGCTGGATGCACCCCGGACCTGTGACCTGAATGGGGATGCTGCCCGAAGGGGTCGGGGTTCCCAGTCATCCCCCTGGACCTTGTGGTACACAGGCTGGTGGGTCTGGTATTCACCCTGCTGAGCTGGGTAGTGGGTCTTCTGGGCTTGGTGGAAGGAGGGCTGGGCTGTTGGCCGGGCGACGTTCTGCTCGTGTATCACTGGGATGGGTATATAGCCCCGGGGAAGCTGGTGACTGCCCAGGCTGCTCCTGCCAGAGGAGGGCAGGCTGGCTGAGGAGGACGAGGACGAGCAGTCAGAGGCAGCTGGAGATTGAGATCGCTGCAAAAGACAAAGGGCAGAGGGAACAGGGCCATGAGTAACCCTGCTGTCCTGGCACTCCAAACTTCCCCTAGGCACCTGGCCAAGACAACACATTTCCTAAAGCCTCCCACCTAGAAACATGAGGATAAGGGCTATGTGTGTATCTCTGTGAGGGAGCAAGTGGTTGTTAGCATCCATGAGGCCCAGAGTTCAATCTTCACCACCACCACCAGCCAAAAAGTAGTATTAAGACTGAGATGTATTAAGATCTGAGGATGTAACGCACTAGCAGAGGTCTTGCCTAGCATGTGCAGGGCTCTGAGAGATCTGAAACAAGGCCTGGATTTAAGCTCTTTATAGCTCAACAGCCTCATCTGAAATATGGGAAGAACAGCCTGCCTGCCTCACTGGGGTGCTTTGAAGATGAAGTGAACTCACTTGTGCACATGCCTTGGCACGCATAGGAAGGGCTCGGTCCACTGTGTTTGTTGTTGCTAAATACCTCCTCCTTTCCTCTTAACTCCTTCTCTGCTAATCTACAAAGAATGCAGTGGGAGCTGCCTGTGTCCAGGAGCAAGCCAGGGCCCTTCTCTTCTAAGCTACCTTAAGTGATGCAAACCTAACCCCAGATAACTTCTAAGGGCTCTATCAGCTTAAATTTGCTAAGATTCCTCTGATGAGGCATTTTGACTTGTACAAGAAAAACATTACAGACATAGCAACTGCATCTCAAGGAGGGAGAAAGGCCTCCACTACAAGAACGATGCTTTTCAGCCCCAAGCAATGGTGGAGAGCAGACTTAGAATCAAGCTAAGAGGCAATCAGCATGCTTGACAGAGACAGAAAATGAGGATTCTGTGCTCAAGAACACCAGTGGATCTAGGGGATGACCTGAGGTCAGGAAGATGAAGAGAGCTTACTGCTCAGGAATCCTACCAGGTCCGCTGGCCACAAAGCTCAGCTCAGAACCAACAGAGCAATCTTTGTTAGCAGTGAGTGCATCCATGCATCCCATAGTTCTGAGCTTCAGAGCTCAAGACCAATTCTAAAGCTGCTGCCCTGTGACTTAGGCTGGGTTTCTTTTTTGTCTTTTTGAGACAGGGTCCCCCTTTAGTCCCAGCTGGCCTGGAGCTCTCTATGTAGACCAGGCTGGCCTTGAACTCACACAGAGATCCACCTGCCTCTGCCTCCCTAGTGCTGGGATTAAAGGTGTGACTCACCACACCCAACTAGGCTGGGTTTCCTTTTAATTGCAGGACACTTTGAAGACAGAGATGCAGTCCTGATTTCATTACCAGCACAGCTCCAACGGCTGATATACATCCATAAGGACAACAAAACAGGGCAGAACAGAACAGGGCAGAACAGAACAGGGCAGAACAGAACAGGGCAGAACAGAACAGGGCAGAACAGAACAGGGCAGAACAGAACAGGGCACAACAGAACAGGGCACAACAGAACAGGGCACAACAGAACAGGGCACAACAGAACAGGGCACAACAGAACAGGGCAGAGCAAAATAATCCATAGCTCGCTCTCTCGCTCTCGCGCTCTCTCCCTCACGCGCTCTCGCTCTCTCTCACTCTCTCGCTCTCTCGCTCACGCGCTCTCTCGCTCTCTCCCTCACGAGCTCTCTCGCTCTCGCTCTCTCACGCGCTCTCTCGCTCACGCGCTCTCTCGCTCTCTCCCTCAGGCGCTCTCTCGCTCTCGCTCTCTCACGCGCTCTCTCGCTCTAGCTCTCTCTTGCTCTCTCATGCGCTCTCGCGCGCTCTCTCGCGCACGCTCTCGCTCTTGCGCGCTCTCTCGCTCTCGCTCTCGCTCTCTCGCTCTTTTCTCTCTCTCTCTCTCTCTCTCTCTCTCTCTCTCTCTCTCTCTCAACACTGGAATCAGAAGCTAGGCTAGGCCTCCTCCCCAGCTGTGCTGCCTCTACCTCATGCATGTGGACCATGCAGTTGCCATCTTGGTCTAATTCTTTGTTTGCTTCTCTTTTTAAAACAGGGGCTCACAGTGTAGTTCTGGGTAGCCTGAAACTCACTACATAGACCACAAAGATCTACCTACTTCTGCCTCCCAAGTGCTAGACAGTCTCAATTCTTTCATTACAAAAATAAGTTATAGGATGCCCGGCCATCTGAAAAACACAGCCAGGAGACACTTGGGACAGCATGGGGCTACCAAGCCGACTCTGCAAACAAAGACAGCTGATGCTGCAGGCCGGGCCCCAGAGCCCTCTGTGATACTACTGGGTGCCTGGCCCAGGATAAGCCAGGTCTCTCCTTACCTCAGGACCATGGGTAGCTGGAGGCTGAGCTGCTGCAGCTATAGGCATCTGTCCACACTGTTTATCTGGTTGGGTAGCTTCTGCCACGCCACTGCGTAAAGGTGACTGGGACCTCTGAGGAGCGGCTGCTGCTGCCTCAGTCCGGAATCGCTGTGCCCCAGGCTGGGCATAGGTATGGAAAGGGTGCTGTTGTCGGTTCTCAGAGCCTTCATGGAGGACAGGAATGGGAATGTAGCCTGGTCGGAGCTGTGGGTATATGGGGTGGCCCTCCCTAGTGGGCAGCAGCCTGGAGCCTTCACGGAAAGGGCCGTTGGCAGAGGTTGAGGTTTCCTAAAATAAAATTAGGAGAAACAGTCTGGTTAGGAAATGGGTAGAAAGTCCCCTGAAGAAGAAACAGCGATGCTGAGAGCACTGATCTGCCAGTGACATGGGCCCCACAACTTAGCCACGCTCACTGAGCACAGGGGGCCAGGCTGCTCTGTGGTCCTGCTTCCCACATTTCCCAGAGCCTGCAGTGTCATAAATAGCTATGGTTCCAGGGCACCCGGAGAAAGCAGGGAGTCAAGGTGTCTGCTGAACACAAGAGAGGTCCCAATCTCCCATGCAGGTGACAAGTGACCATGGCACAGCACTACAGAAGAGCAGGTAACTGCCCCTCCAAACCAAAGGTGACCCCCCCCCCAGGAAGATTCAGTTCCAACACTAAATTACAGCAAGCTTCTTTGCTTCCCAAAAGGTTTTGTGTTTCTCAACCATAGTTTATATTAGGACTAAACCCAGACTATATTTTGGAAATCTTTATGGAGAATTGGGGAGAGAGAGAGATAGAGCTAGAGAGAGAGAGAGAGTGTGTGTGTGTTTCAGGAGCTCGCTCCTTGTGAATATTTTTAGAACAAGCCACAAGAAAGGGAGATGCACTGGAATGCAGAAGCAGTGCAGGAAGCGCACAAAAGCCCGGGATTAATTGTGCTAGTCCTTTGAGGCCAACCCACAGGAGTCTCTGCCTGGCTGAACTTTAGCATAGCTACTGAACTTTCTCCTAGGCCCACCTGTGCACTTTCTTGTAAAATCCAGTGTTAGCAAAGAACTGTTAAGTAAGGTCAACCAGAACCCCTTCCTTGCTAGCCGATCACCCTGAATATCATATCATCAGGTTCCTGGCTCTGCCCACTTCTAGTCCTCCCCAGGACATGCTATCCTATCATCCTGGTTTTTCTTCATAGGAGTCCTCTCTTAAAGGGGGCTGGAGAAAGGGCTCATTGGTTAAGAGCACTTACTGCTCTTCCAGAGGACCTGGGTCTAGTTCCCAACAGTGACATGGTGTCTAACAACCATCTTTAACTCCAGTTCCCGAAGACTGGACACAATCCTTTGGTCTCCATGGACACATGGTACACACACATACATGCAGACAAAACATACATGTAAAATAAACATAAATTTAAAAAGAGATTTCTGTTAGGTTTGGTTGGAATCCCCTTTGCCTTTGAGAAATTTTCTCCTTGAGTAACTTTCTCTCCACAGGCCCGGCCCCGTGCCTCATCCATGATAAACTGAGGCCTGCACTCCACCTCTCTCTCTCTCTCCAGTTTCCTGGCCATGCCTTAACAAGTATCATAGAACAACTTTCTTTTCCTTAGCACAGCAAAGCCTGCTGGGACAAGGAGCAGCTGGGGGGTCCCTCCCCTCCCGTGTCCTCTCATGAAGCCCTCCCTTTAGTAGACTGGCTATTTTGGGACCCTTGAAAAGGCCAAGTTCCAGATGTAGCACAAGGGGAAGATCCTATTTCAGACACCAAGGCCACTCACCGGGTAACATCTCTCACCGAGCAGGGACTGTGCAGCTCAGCCCCCACCACCTTCTGAGTAGGAGAGCCCTTCCACAGAGGAGAGCCTTGCTGTGCTGCTTACACATATCCAAGTAGCTTGGTATTTAAGAGTAGGCCTTCCTTAGTGAGGTATCTCTCCAAATCTCAACCAAATGCCATACACTGGGGTTCTATGAACTCACAGAAAGCAATTTCCACTGCTTCAGAATTGGCCAAAAGCTTAGGAACCCTGAAGGATGATTTGCATTTTAAGTGAAGAGATCATTAATTCTGTCACACTTCTATTTATGTTCAAGTCTGGGCACCAGGTGGCTGGCCCTGGAATTTGGCCCTTTTGAGCTCATCTACTGCCCCCCTCCTGCTGAGACCTTGCCCTGGGAGGGCCTCCAAAACAGAAAGGCAAGGTCGTCTCTGTGTCCTTGGGAGAGGGGCAGACAGGCACTTGGTACTCTCAGATTAGAATACCCACGTGCTCAGGGCAGAGGCATTATTTTAGCCTGCTTAACTCTCAGGTCACCCAAGAGCAGGGAGCAGATCCAGGCCTCCCAGTCAGAACTCATTCTTGACACAAAGCATGTACGGTAGAGAGCAGGCAAGAAACACCTTCGGGGGTCTCATACTAACTGGGTACCATGGTTCCTTCCAGTTTAAAATTGGGCTTGCAAAGACCTGCCATATGTTTTGGGGGACTGCCTGGGCCTTGTTGTTTCTTCAGCTACTGCATACTCCTCAGGGCCAGGCAGGTCGCAAGCTTGAGCCTTATTTAAAACTTCTAGTGAACATACTGCCACCACCCAGATGTGACCTCTGCAAATTAGGGGCTTAGAAGACAAGTTAAAGGGCTGGAAATGTAGCACGCTTGGAAGAGTGCTTGCCTAGCATGCACAAAGCCCTGGGTTCCATCTCAAGTGCCACATAAAACCAGGCATAACGCAGTACCTGTACTCTCAGCACTAGGGGGCTAAAGGCTGGGAGGACCACCAGCTCAGGGCCATCTCTAACTACATTTTGAGTTCGAGGCCAGTCTGGAATACATGAAATGCTGACTCAAAAACTGTGTTAAGGGTGCAGGAAACAAAGAGAAAACACGTTTACTTGGAAATCAGGGAAGGCAGAGGGAAGGAAATGTGGAGATTCCCCACAGAGAAGAAGACAAGCCCAGCTCTGGGGGCTCCACTGTTACTCATGGTGGTAAAAATGAACTTGGGCTCCCAAGTTCATTTTTACCACCATGAGTAACAGTTTGAGAGCCTGGGTAATCCTCTTAACTCCGTAAGCCTTCATTTCCTTTTCTAGAAATTGCAGCAGGCAACAAGCACCCTACAAAACTAGGGGGAGGTTTTCCTATTTGTTCCTTGTGACAGAGTCTCACTATGTTACCCAGGCTGGCCTCAAACTTGTGATCCTCTTGCCTAAGACACTAGGGTCCAAGAACTATAGGTATGTCACCAGGCCTGGCTTTCTGGTAACACTTAAGACACATTTCATTGGTCATGGTGGCACACCCCTTTAATCTAAGCACTTGGGAGGCAGAGGCAGGCAGATCTCTATGAGTTCAAGGCCAGCCTGGTCTACACAGCAAGTTCCTGGAAGGTCCACAACAAATGAGAATTCCCTCTCTCACTTCACAAGAGACTCCAAAGGGCGGTCGCAGGGGAGACGCCATAACGCGCCAGGCCAGGTGCCACAAAGGTTCTGATATGAGAGACTTTCTTGCCTTCCCCCCCATAGAACAAGGAGAAATATGACGATGATGAGGTCGTTCCCCAACTGTAAATTGGAGACAACTGTTGTAGAGGTAATCTCTTATAAAACCGGTAAAACTGCTTTCTTTAATTGACTACTAGACATGGGAACTGTGGAAGGGATTACTCTCTGTTCAGAACCAAATATAATACTAAAGTCCTAGGGCTATGCACTCAGGCAAAATATATTAATACAGGAGCTCTGACATCAGCAATGGATTGTTCTACCAGGTGGATGTTGGCCAGGGGATCCAAGGCCCCACAAAAGGTAAGGGCTCCTTGCCTCTAAGTTGGGATACCTACAGGAGGAGAGGCAATAAGACCCTGCTGCCGAAGACCTGACGTTAACATGGGAGGGATGTATTGAGACCACACATGCAAGTGTACAGATGGCCTCTGGAATGCCAGAGAGTGTTACCAAAGGCCACTAAACCAATAAAGCAAATATGGGTCTCCCTGAGTCAAGCAAGACTCCACCGTCAGCACCAGCTACACCTCACCTGCCTGGAAATACTGTGCAGCAGAGGCAGCCATGTGCCTGTATATCCCAAATCTAATTGGCTATTGGCTCTCCCCTTGGAGAAATAACCCATGGCTGATGCCACAAGCTTACATCCTCTACAGGTTAGGAGATGTTATAAGCCACAGTAAGACCCTGTCATATTTAACAGGGGGGAAAATTGTAATTCATGGATTAACATATCCAAACATGTGTCTATGCTAAAGTAACCTACCATAACTATTAGTGCTGCTTAAATACCTATATATCTAATTGCTTGTTCTTCATTAGTAGGATCGAAAGGTTATTCCTGGACAAACTGTCAGCCCATGAAAGGAAACAGCCAGAATTGACCAGAGTCCAAGTCAACAGCTCCAGAGAGAGTGGACTGTTTTACCTCTCATCCACCTGTGCCCCTTTTCTAAGCCTAGGGAACAACCTGCGGAAGAGGGGGCGTGGTAGAATGTAAGGGCTGCGATTGGGGTGAATGGTGAAACTACAGCAATGTAGTCTGGACACTCATTTGATCAACTTGATTGAACAAACAACCTGTCACCCCCCACTGGATGGTGGGGCTGTAGGTGTTTGGGCACAACAGCCTGCAGATAGGTTTTGCATGAAGGATGCTTGTACTCATGGATTATCACTTATAGCTAAAAATGAAAAAAAAAAAAAAAACTGAGAGAAAGATGCAGGACAGTTATGGCAGAATGCATGATCTGGGATGGGGTGGGGGTGGGGGGGGAGGGAAAGGGAAATAAGCCTGAACTGAATTGGAAAAAATGTATGAAATGCACAAAGCATCAATAAAAACTAATTTAAAAAAAAAATAAAAATAAATAAAAAGAAGAGGGGGTGAGGGAGGAGGAATAAAATAAAGTAAAAAATATGGAAAATAAACAAACAAAAAAAAAAAAAAACAAGAGACTCCAAAGAAGCAAAGGAACCAAAAATGAAGAACAAAGCTAACTGACACAGCATACGGTCACCTATGGAGGGGATGATAGTGGCTGGGAAGGGTCTGGAAGGAACTTAAGGTCATGAAAATATTCTCTATTTGGGTAGTGTAAATGTATACACACCCAGGTAAAAACTGTCAAGCTATTATCTACACTTCCCTGCAGCCCCTTACTGCCCACTCCTGTAGCATTCTGCTCTCTGCCCCAACCTCTCACAGACAAGCCTGACTCCAGGCCTCCTCCTGGGGCAGCCCTGTATGGAAGGCACTAAAGTCCTTGTATCTTACACAGGTCACTGGCTGTGTTTTGTACCTCAACTGAAAGTGAAAGAGAAAGAGGGAGGGAGCCCCAACCAGTGTACACAGGGACCTGGATGGCAGAGTGACATGTGACCTGGGTCTTTCCAGAAGTGCTAGGTCTGGATCTGGAGAGAAAGGAACACGGCATCCAGTCACATGGGCAGGGGTGACAAATGCTGAGCTTCCAACAATGAGATGCAGGTAGAGCAGTGGGCTGAGCCAGAAACGAAGCCTCACCTCCTCTATCCTGATGCAGTCCATCAGAGTGAGGGATGTTGCAACAAGATGGGAGGAACCAAAAAGGAGAAACTAAGGCACATCAGGATGTGTAGGAAGAAGTCAGGGATGAATGAGGAAGTGAAAACAAGCAGGGCAGAGATGGGAGAGAGGTATGACCAGGAAGAGAAGTGACTGGGGGAGCAGAGGCAGGAAGCCCTCTGTGGGGGCGGGCATGAGGAAAAGCCGGCCACCGGGCCTCCACCAAGACTTGAGCTTGGGGTCAACTGAAAATGGTGCTGCCTGGGTTGGAGAGATGGCTCAGCAGTTAACAGCACCGACTGCTCTTGCAGAGGACCCGGGTTCGATTCCCAGCACCCACATGGCGGCTAAGAACCATCTTTAACTCCAGTTCCAGGGGAATCTGACTCCCTCTTCTGAGGTCCACGGCATTGCACGACACAGGTGCACCAACCTACATGCAGAGAGTACTACTCATACACATAAAAATAATAAATAAATTTTTAAAAAATGGTGCTGCCAACTGGTACCAGCTGATACCAGCCAGAAAGCAGGGATGGCCAGTGGGGCAAGCCTGGCCTGAGGCTGCTTTTCCTGACAGTCCTGGGGTCCCTCCTCTGTAATCTGTGAAGTAGTAGCCCACACATGCCATTTAATAAGAACCCATTATAACCTTGTGAATGTTGTCCCTAAAAAGAAGACTCAGGCTAGATAATTAACACATCTATTTCAATGAATAATATCAACCCTAGTATGGTCTGCACTGGGAATGTGGATGTCTCTATAGAGTGTTCCTGCTTCTCTGCAACTGGAGTCCTAAAAGACTGCTTTCACTAAGAAGCACTGCATTCTCATCAGTGAAGCTCCCTCATGCAACATAGGGCAAGGAACACAAAAGGTCAAATGGCCAAAGCGTAGAGAATAAGAGCCTGCAGAAGGTGGGTCCTTGGATACAACTCCTGTCTCAAACTCCACCCTCCCAGGGCTCAGGGACCATTTTGGAAGAGGTGGCAGAAGACTGTAAGAGCCAGGAAGGAGGAGCATGACCACGTGGAAATAGAGTCCTACTCTTGGGACCTAGCTCATATCCACCTATAGTAACAGTGTCAGCATGTTCAAGACCCATGCAGACAAAAATGCAGTGTAGAACCATGGAAATGGGCAGCGGGGCCCAATCTTAGTTGAAGAATTATTGGCAGCTGATGACTGCTGGGTGAAGAAGAGCTGACCTTAAGGAGAGGGACTCTGGATGGGCTGACTAGGCTCAGCTTGTACTGAGGGACATCTGGGGACACTAGCTTGACAAGATGGGCCTTGACACAGATGACAGTGTATTAATTCTGGGGGGGAGGGAGAAGTTGTGAGAGGTTGTCAATGGGAGAAGGAACAGAGATGATTGGGATGTTCTGGGTGAAATACACAAAAATTCAATTTAAAAACATATTTAAAAGCTGGAGCCGCCTTTAATCCCAGCACTCAGGAGGCAGACGTAGCTGGATCTCTGTGAGTTCCAGGCCAGCTAGGACTACAGGGAAACCCTGTCCCCCCCCCCAAAAAGGCAGGCATGGTGCTACATGCCTTTAATCCCAGCACTCAGGAGGCAGAAGCAGGTGGATCTTTGCAGGGTCTAGGCCAGCCGGGGCTACAAGGAGACCCTGTCTCAAAAAGACCAATACATATATACATATATATGTCAATATATATATTTTTTCATGTGTATGAATGTACTGTCTGCATGTAGGTTTGTGCACCCGTGTCATGCAATGCCGCAGAGGTCAAAAGAGGGTGTCGAATTCCCCTGGAACTGGAGTTAAAGACGGTTCTCAGCTGCCATGTGGGTGCTGGGGATCAAACCCGGGTCCTCTGCAAGAGCAGTCGGCGCTCTTAACCACTAGGCCATCTCTCCAGCCCCCACAATTTGGTTTAAAAAAAAAATTAATACCTGGGCGTGGTGGTGCATGACTTTAATTTCAGCACTTGGGAGGCAGAGGCAGGCAGATCTCTGTTGAGTTCAAGGCCAACCTGGTCTACAGAGCAAGTTCCAGGCCAGCTGGGGCTATAGGGAGAGCCTGTCTCAAAAAGACCAAAAATAAAAAAATTAATATATGTGCATGTATATATTTGTAAACACTCTTGAATATAATTTAAACATATCTCTTCAGTTTACTCACAAGGTTTTCAAGTTCAAGAGTATGTCCGGAGGCAGCCTCTTAGCTACACTGTTGGATCTTTCATGTAAGACTCAACACCTGTACTATCCTGGCAGCAATGGGGACCCAGGAGGCCTCCTCATCTGGGCTGGGAAAAGTGGTGCCTGTGTCATCCAATGACAGGCACTGGCAGTACCTGCCAATCTTCACCTCTCTCTCCTGACCTCCTGGCAGCTGAGCTCATTACTCTTATCTTTGGCTGAAGACATCAGGAATACATGCAAAATCTAATTAGAAAATAAGAGCCCCAGGGCCCAGACTCCGGCAGCTTATCTCACTCCATTAATTTATAGAATGAATTCATTAATTCTTCCCTGTTGTTTGCATATTGCATGAAAATCCTCTGAGGCTATCTCAAGACACCAAATAACTTCACAAGATGGCCAGAATAAAAATCAGGATTCAAAGGATCCTAAACGAGCCAAAATGAACCCTGTTAAGCACAAGATATTATTATTATTAGAGGAAGCCTGAGATAGGCTCTGAGCCTGAGTGAGTACTGGGCTGTCTGCAGAAGGGCATGTCTGAGCTTTGTGACAGGTCCACAGTAAGTGCCCAGGCACTAAAGGGACAATTCTACTGGAAGAGATTGCACCTGGCCTGCTTCCTGATCTGCCCATGTGCTATGTGAGCAGCCTGTACCACCCCCTCCTTAGACTTTGGTTTTCTTAGCTGTAAAAGGCTGGGAAGGCCCAGAAATATTCTATAAAGCAGTGGTTTTCAAACTGTCACAGGCAATGGGGCAGCCAGGAAATGAAAAGAACAAAATAATAATGAAGATTCTAAGTCCGGCCTGAGTGAGTTTTATTCAACTGGTATGTGAGAGCCTCTAGGGACTTCATGAAGAAACAGGGTTCTAAGGTTTACATAAAAAATTGCTGGAAAAAGAGAGAGAGAAAAAAAGATTAACATTAAAAAAAATTGCTGGAACTTGGGACTGGAGAGATGGCTCAGCAGTTGAGAGCACTGATTGCTCTTGCAGAGGACCTGGGTTGAATTCCCAGCACCTGCAGAGTGGCTAACAGCTATCTGTTAGTTCCAGGGGATCTGACATCCTCTTCTGACATCTGTGGACAATGAACAACACAAGTGTACTTATCTTCATTCATACAATACTCATACACATAAAAAAGAAAAGAAAGAAATTGATGGAACTCAAGGTATCCCAAAGTTTTATATCCCTTGTCTTTTACGCAAAGTAGGAAAAACAGAGCTTGGGTACCTGCTAGGGCATGCTTAGCAAACTGTGACCTGGCACAGGACAGCATGTAGAAGGGCTGGCCTTGACCCAACCACAGTTGGTCCTGTATACACTAACTAGATGGCCCTCTGAACCCTGGAAACAGGTCTCTAACCTTGGCTCCATGGTACAGTGCTCTTAACAAAGTGGGCTTGACACCTACAAACCACAGTTCCCATCACTGTGGTCCAAACTAAAGATAATAACAACGGCAAACCACAGCGCTTCCAACTTGAGCCCTGGAGTTTTAAGTAGGACACAGATTCTGTTAACTGGGTTTTTAGGCCAGAAGAGTCTTCACCCAGGTCAGGTATTGAGTTTTACTAACAAGTAAAACTCAGTTTTTCTGTCACCAAGAAAAAAAAAGATGGTGGGAAAGAGCAATTGTGGAACTTCCAATGGATCTGGGATCTGGACAGAAATGAAGCAGCTCAGATCACCTCTGTCAGGCAGGAGACACACACAGAGCTTCCATTTCAGCAGAGACCTGAGCTTCAATGGCCTGCCACAGCCTTCTGTTTGTTCCAACAGGCCATGCAAATGAATTACTATCAATTTGCTACATAAGTCCCCATGTGCAAGTACAAAGCCAAACCCTGCATTCTCTCAGGTTCTACTGGATTATGATTCTGCCTCTCTCCTACTATACTGTTTGGAGTGCTTAACAAGCTGGGCACATTCTGATTAAGAAGCCAGGTCCACCTGCCACTAACATCCATTCATAGCACCTCTGAGGAAGTAGGTTTTGTCTTGAGACTCCTGGTAAGAAAGATCTTAAGGCTGGAAAAAATGGTCAGTAGTTAAGAAAAAGCACTGTTAAAATAATAAATAAATAAATAAATAAATAAATAAATAAATAAATAAATAAATAAATAAAAGAAAAAAAGAAAAAGCACTGTTCTTGCAGAGAACCTGAATTTGGTTCTCATCATCCATGCTGAGCAGCTCACAACTGCCTATAACTCCAGCTTAGGGAAGCCAAGGCTCTCTTCTCCCCTCCTTGGGTGAGTGTGCTCACATGTACAAACTCATACACCATCATACAAATATATATGATTAAAAAAATAAAAATAAAGGGTAGGAGAGATGGCTCAGTGGTTAAGAACACTGGCAGCTCTTTGCAGAGGACCTGGATTTGGTTCCCAGCACCTACTTGGTGGCTAACAAGAATTCTTTTTTTTTAATTAATTATTTATTATTTTTTATGTGTATGAGTGAACTCTCTGCGTGTAGGTTGGTGCACCCGTGTCATGCAATGCCTCGGAGGTCAGAAGAGGGTGTCAGATTCCCCTGGAACTGGAGTTAAAGACGGTTCTTAGCTGCCATGTGGGTGCTGGGAATCAAACCCGGGTCCTCTGCAAGAGCAGTTGGTGCTCTTAACCCCTGAGCTATCTCTACAGCCCCTTAACAACAGTTCTTAACTCCAGTTCCAGGAGATCTGATGCTCTCTTCTAACCCCCTCAGGCCATACATGACCTGGGTGTTCCTACCTACATGCAGGCAATACATTCATACACATAAAAATAAATAAAAAATATTTTAAAAATTTAAATAAAAATAAATCCTTTTAAAAAATGGGGGTGGGGGCGTCTGTGTGAGCCTACATGTTTTCTGAGCTGTCAGGAGTCATGGATAATCAGAAGCTTTCTCTGATGTGCCTGTTATTCAAATAGAAACACTATAATAAAAGTGATATTTCGTGTGTTTCTGCTGGAGAAAGGAATGAATGGATGTGAGTCCTGGTCTACAAGCGTCAGTCCTCCCTGCAGGTCATCAGCCAGCAGCCTCTATAGAACTTGCTACTCAGACTCAGTTTTTCATACTGTAAAAATCTCCATAGCTTTTGTGTGTGTGTCGGGGGGGGGGGTTTGATTTTGAGACAGGGTCTCAGGTAGTTTAGGTTGGCCTTAAATTTGAAATCTATTTGAGCTTGGCCTTGAACTCATGACCTTCTGGCCTCTATCTCCCAAGTTTGGTATTATGAGCATGCCTGGCTGTTTTTGAAAGATTTTGTTCATTTTTGTTGAGACAGGGTCTCTTGTAGCCCCAGCTGGCCTGCTACTCACTATGCAGACCAGACTGGCTTCAAATTCAGAGAGATTGACCTGTCTCTGCCTCCTGAGACCTGGGATCAAAGGCATGTGCTACCACACTCAGCTATTTTTGAAAGATTTAAGTGAAATAAGGCATGGAGAAAGTCTTCGTAAACTCCGAGCTACTCCCTGCCCTACACAACCCAGTTCCTTCATCCCACAGTTTGGACCAATAGGTCCAGCCTATTTGTTGCAAAGCCCAGTTGGTGGTTCCTACCAAGCCAGTAAGAAGCCTGTTAAGAGTAAGAGGCCCTTTATTTCAGAGTCTTGAGTGACTACTAATCAGAAAGAATTCTACAGTCTCTGCTAAGAACTAACCTGGAATTAAATGACCAAAAAAATGCTCTAAAGACCTAAGCCCTGAGTGTCTCTCTCTAAGAGACTGGTCTGCTACTTGTGGGGAGGGGCCTAACCTCAGTGCTAGAAAACAGCCCCTGAGTGCATGAAGTAGAATGGGCCTCCTCCACACATCCAGAGACTGAGGGAGGAAAGCCAGGCCAGCAGGGTACCGCACAGGTTGGCCTGGGAGCAGAGTATCTGCAGGCCTCTCCTCACCATCCTCACCGTGTGCATCACCAAGGCCTGAACATGGTCCTCAGGGCACACTGCTGCTGAGTGTCTCCCCTGCTGGAGGGAGTACTGAGGACACACAGCCAGCCTCCTCCCCACTGTCCTCCACCCCTGGAACCCTTCTCTGGGATTCAACCTAGCAAAGGTAGGAATGGGGTGGATCCCAGGTCACAAGGGAAGCTGGTGCTAGCAGTTTGATAAGCCCAATCAAGCAACACTTATCTCCTAAATTTACAGCTTGGGGGGGGGGCAAACACTATCTACTTCCTCTTCAGGGGAAAAAGGAAAAGCAAGGCCATTCGCTTGAATCAATCTAAAGCGAGTAGTTGTAGACAGAAAAGTAGCAGAATCTCCACTCCCAGAATCTAAAGGGATAAGGGGCCTTTTCACACCTGGTACATTTCCACAGCCTTCTCAAGGTCCTGTCCCTAACACAATGGTTCCTCGGTAAGCATTCCATCTGCGTGGTGTCAACCATCAAAGTGCTGCTCTTGCCGAGGACCTGTGTTCAATTCCCAGTACCACAAGGCAGCTAATAACCAACCATAACTGCAATTCCAGGGAATCCAACATCTTCTTCTGACCTCTCCAGGTATTGTATGACATGGGTGCACTTACACACATACATGCAGGCAATATATTCATACACAAAAAATAAAAATTTAAAAAAAGCATGCTGGACATGGTGGCGCTCGCCTTTAATCCCAGCACTTGGGAGGCAGAGGCAGGTGGATCTCTGACTTCAAGGCCAGCCTGGTCTACATAGTGAGTTCCAGGCCAGCTGGGACTACAGGGAGACCCTGTCTCAAAAAAGAAAGAAAGTATCTGCTACAGACCAATATGTGTGTGTGGAGAGGGGAGGGCAGTCAGCACACACATTTTATGTAGAGGAAAATTTAAAATAAACACCCTCCAACCCATTAATAGCAGTTGGGACAAGGACAGAGCCCCTCTACTGATAGTGCAACTCTAGGGGATCCCTGGAAACACTTCTCCCCACCCTTCCCACAATAACTACCCCTCCTATGGTGATAGCAGCTATGAAGTCCTTTTCCTTCTTTTTCTTTTTTGGTATGTAGTGTCATTCATGTAACAATGTAACATGAGTGTGCAGAACACGAGGCACACTCCTTTATCCCTCTCCTTGTTGCTTTGAAACAGGGTTCATCAAGGCTGACAGGCCAGCACACTCCAGGGGATCTACCTGTCTCTGTCTCTGCTTCGTAATGTTTGGTTACAGGCATACACAGCCCAGCCCAGCTTTTTAACTTGGGTGATGGGGATTCAAATCAGGTCCTCATGCTTACAGAGCAAGCACTCTTACAGCCTTAAAAGTTCCTAGCCAGAGCCGGTCCTGGTGGCGCAAGCCTTTAATCCTAACACTTGGGAGGCAGAGGCAAGCGGATCTTTGTGAGTTCAAGGCCAGCCTGGTCTACAGAGCGAATTCCAGGACAGCTGGGGCTACAGGGAGACCCTGTCTGGAAAAGAAAAAAAAAAAAAAAAAAAAAAAGTTCCTAGCGGGTGTGGTGGCACACACCTTTATCCCAGCACTCGGGAAGCAGAGGCAGGCGGATCTCTGTAAGTTCAAGGCCAGCCTCATCTACAAAGTGAGTTCTAGGACATCTGGACCCTGTCTCAAAAATACCACAAAAAAAGTTTTGTTTTTTTTTTTTTTCTTTTTGGTGTGTATGAATGTACTGTCTGCATGTAGGTTGGTGCACCCGTGTCGTGCAATGCCGAGGAGGTCAGAAGAGGGCGTCAGATTCCCCTGGAACTGGAGCTAAAGATGGTTCTCAGCCACCATGTGGGTGCTGGAGTTGGAACCCAGGTCCTCTGCAAGAGCAGTCAGCACTCTTAACCGCTAGGCCATTTCTCCAGCCCCAAAGTTCTTTTCTTAAACCAGGTATGGTAGCGAATGCCTATAATTCTAGCACTGGGGAGGCTGAGGCAGGAGGATTCCCAAAAGTTCAGGGTCAGCCCGAGTTACATGAGTTCCAGGCCAGCCTAAGCTACAGAGCTACAGGCTCAGGCCAGCGTGGTGGCGCATACCTTTAATCCCAGCAGGCAGATCTCTGTAAGTTCAAGGCCAGCCTGGGGTCTACATAGTGAGTTCCAGCAAAAAGCCAAGGCTCAGAGACCATCACAGAAGTGAGAGGGTGGGTATAAGAGTCAGAGGACATGACAGAGCTGCATAAGATCAAGCCAGTGAGGTATCTAGCATGGGCAGAGGCACCTGGATCTCTGTGAGTTCAAAGCCAGCCTGATCTACATAGTGAGTTCCAGGGCAGCTGGGGCTACAGGGAGACTGTCTCAAAATGACCAAATAAATAAATAAATATTAATTAATTAATTAATTAAAATAAAAATAAAACAAAGCAAGGAAGTCCCTTTCTTTTGCTCCTTCTATTGGTAGTGACATTTATGCCCATGGCATGGACCAGGCATCTAGTTCATGCCTGGCATTATCCTCAGAGAGACAACTTCCTCTCAAGAAGCCAGGGCTGAATAATGAATGCAGGGTTCTATGCAGCAGGATGGAACACCTCCCCGCCCTCTACCTGTCTCTAGTGTAAGTCCTATGCAAATCAACAGGCCCATGGAGCAGAGGGGCCTGGTGGAGGTTCCAGAAGGTCCAATAGCTTTCATTTGGTTCCCTGCTGTGTTCCAAGTTACCAGCTACCTGCATACAGCCCTCACAGGGGCACAGGAAGCCCAGGGCAGGGCTCCAAGGGCCATCTGGACCTTGGTTGAGAGACACTCATCTAAACTTGGGACAAGTTTCTGAGAAATAAATCTTCAGGCCTATATGAGATCTAAAAGATCCACGTATGGCCAGGTCTGCTATATGGGACAGCCAGATATCTATCTGCAAAGATCCTCTCACCCCATGGTAGACATCTCTGGGAACTGTACAGGGGCTTCAGTGCAAGCTCTCAACAAAGCAACCTTCATACTGTATCTCCTTTCGTTCTCTGAACTCTGTTAGGAAAGGCACATGCTGGGCCCATTTACAGAAACCAGGCTATAAAGGAGGGTGAGCAATTTATTAAGACCTCAAGTTTGTCTGGTGGTAAGGCTAGACACACACTAACTCTCCTTATTTCTTTCCTCTCCCTCCTAGATACAGTGTTGGCACTCTGTGATATCTCCAAACCCTTCATCTTCCCCAGGTTGAACAGCAGAAGAATAGCATCTCACTCCTCCCAGGCTCAGGCTCAGAACTGGAACATTCAGTCTGTGTGTACTCCAGGTCAGGGAGCCTCTGCTCTGTGCTGAGTCATCGGCCCAGCCAAGGCAGGGCAAGCAAGCGAGAGTGAAGACATTTGGCTCAATTCTGAGTCACCCTGGCTCTAGGACTACACCAATGTGCCAGGGAAGGGGTGTTATGCGGGAGACAACCCAGCTTGCTCTCACAGGGGCCTTGCTTGGATGCAGCCAACCTACTGCGCTGACAGTGAAGGTCCAACCAACCAGCACTGCCTTTTCTTCTGTGCACTCAGCTGCCTTCCTAGTCCCCACTGTTTTTTTTATTTTCAAAACCATCCATTTCTTATCTATACATTCACTATCCAAACTAATTTTTTAAATAACTGAGGGGAGAGAACCCCTATACTTCTCTTTGGTGAACAGTGAAGTTGTTATTTTGGAAATAGGAAACATTTCTTTTTTCCAACGCTTAACTCACTTGGATACAGCTCTAGGCTAGGAGCTTTGTGCAGCAGAAGGGTTACAGGCTCCTGATAGAGGCAGGGAGCAATCTGTGATTCTACTCGTTCTGGATCAACAGTAAAGAACCTTTGTATACAGGGAGATTGATCTTACTGCCAGCCACAAGGAAAAAAATAATTAGGAAGGCTTGTCTGCCAGGGCCACGGCTGCTGTCTGCATGCACAGCTATGGATCAGGGCTTCTGGCCGCAGTTGCCTCTCAGCCCCTCCCTTCCTCCAGACCTGCTGGAAGATGCTGTGTCACTGCTAAGAACAAAACAACCTCTCCAGGCCTGTATGGATAGACTTGGGAATTAAATACTGACATGCTCTGTATAGAAAAGGCCATTCAGAAACTGATTAAAGGACAGGTCCCTGAAGGACATCTGGGAGCCCAGGACAACACAGCAGTGCTAAGGAACTGCCATACCACTTCTCAAGACACAGTTGGTGTTTCTATTTCATGGTGGCTTCACCTCAGGCCTGTAGACCCTGCCCGGCATAGAGAGACAGACTTTCTGGATCAAACTGCAGGGCTGTGAGCTCATAGGCAAGAAAGCCCACCAACAGTTGGGCGTGGTGGCGCACGCCTTTAATCCTAGCACTTGGGAGGCAGAGGCAGGCGGATCTTTGTGAGTTCAAGGCCAGCCAGGTCTACAATGTGAGTTCCAGGACAGCTGGGGCTACAGGGAGACCCTGTCTCGAAAAGNCATTTTTTTGCTTTGTATTTTTCTATTTATTTGTTTTTTTTTACATTATATTCCTACCGTTGACCACCTCTTCTCTCTTTGTTAGTCATTTTGCCATCTTTTTCCTACATTCCCCGCGCGCACACGGTGCTGTGCAATATAACCTGGGTTCATCTCGACACGCACGACGACAGCGCAGCCCCATACCCACAACCACAAGTTTATTTTTTTTTTTCCCTGTGCCATCCTCCGAACCCATCAACAGCTATTCCTACACATCTGTTTTTAGCCCCACTTGGCCTTTTCACTCATCTGGGAAGTTACCTACCAAGAACAGCATAAATTTTCCTCACCTCGCCGAGAGCGTCTTGGGCTCCACCCTTATGGCGTCCTTGACGACGACCACAGGGCCTCCTCACGCCCCCACGCTTCCTCACCCCCCTCCCATGCGCTACCTCCCCACCCCCCCAACGCACACACCACACACACACCACACACGCCCCCGGCCCCCGCCCTAAGTCCCCAGATGATGGCTCCCACACACCACATCCCGGCAGGACCATCCTCCCTCATGGAACAGAGCTGTTTTCCTCTGTGGATCTGGGGGCTCCCCAGCCTGGATGTCTCCAAAGGGGATCTCTTTTTAAAAATTAATTAGATGGGGGGGTGCAGATAGGGGAAGGGATCTAAATATGATTAAGATTGAATTCATGAATACCAAAATCAATAAAAAAGAAAATATTTGATTCCATTTAACTTCATTTTGTCTGTGTGGACGCTTGCTATGGCATGTGTGCAGAGGTTGGAGGACAACTTTGCAAGATCGTCTCCTTCCAACCATTGGATTTCCAGGGATCAACTCAAGTCCCTCAGGTTTGGTGGCAGGCAGTGAGCCATCTTGGCGGCCCTCCACAGGGAGGAGCCTTTCAAGAGTATATGTTTCTGGGGCTGGAGAGACAGCGGCTCAGTAGTTAAAAGCATTTGCTGCTTTTACAGAGGCCTTGGTTTGGTTCCCCCTCCCCACATATGTGGGCTAACAACCATCTGTAAGTTCAGTTCAATGGGATCCAACACCCCATCTGGCCTCCATGGCCATTGTAGGCACTGGTGCACTTACATTCTTTCAGGCAAAGTACTCATCACATAAACATAAAAAATAATATTTCCAGGCATGGTGGCATATGCCTTTAATCCCAGCACTTTGGAGGCGGAAGAGATCTAGTGAGCATTCAAGGACAGCCTGGTCTATGTAGTAAGTTCAGGCCAGCTAGGGCTACGGGAAACCCTATCTCAAAAAGACCAATTTTTTTTTTATTTTTTTTTTTTTTTTAAAAAGAATACAACATTTTTGTTGCTTCCTCATCCACTCTCCCCCATGTTGAATCTGAATTGCTCTGAGTGGGCCCAGAAATAAGTAAATTCAAAAGGCTTTCTGGTGATTCTGATTCTGCCATATGGCCTTTAAAGCTGTGGGTACCCCCACCCTAACCCCCAAAATCCCATTTGGCAGAGGGGAGCTGCCTGTGTGAGCCCTGGAATCCCTCAGGCCACGCCTGCTTCATCTGTCCTGCAGATTTGTCCATTGGCTTCCACTTTGCCTGTCTACTTTCCACTTTGCCTTCTTGGGAAACTCAATGCCTAGACTGCTGGAGTGGACTCTGGGCATGGTGTGGAGAAAGGGCATAGACAGCCCAATGCAGTCTGGCAGGGCAGCAGTGTGGGGAGACTTCCCTCCACCCCAGGGAGACACAGCCAGGACCTTTGCTTCCTTCCTGTCTTCCAGTATCTCACCATCAATTTGACAGATTGTACTCAGTGCTGTGAGAGGGAGAACTGTCTTTTCAGAGAAAATTGGAAATGTTTCGAATTATGATTGAAGTGAAGAGACCCATTTATTCTGCTCCAGGCTCAGCAGAGCCTCCTGATATTTCTTTAAAGATGAGGTCATTTTGTTCTTTCCAGATCGATCGCAGGCAGGCCGTCTACCTCTTAGCAGAGTCAGAGCACAGTCAGGAAATGAGTGGCTGTCCCCCTCCTTGCTGCAGTCAGGGCTGAGCAGTGGTTTGGTGTGGGGGGGTGGAATAGGAGCACCATCACATGCTTGGAGGTTGCTCATCTAAGACCTTCATTTTCCCTTCTAAAGAACAGACTGTGTTTGGCTTACATAAGAACCGACTGCACCTCTGAGGGCATAATTTGTCCCATTTTGTGAAGTACATTTGCCCTTTATGAGAGTAGAGCTCATACACAGAAACCCAGGCAGCCCTTGACGTTCGCCAGGGCTGAGAAAGCTTAAAATGTTGGATGCTATCAGGGCTAGTGGTGAGTCAGAAAGCTTCATACCATCCGTGAGGCTTGATTAGCACTGTCCTCGTTTCTGGAATGACACACGGTTGCCTTATATAAACCACTCTATGTGTTTATTACTGTTTATCAACATTAAAAATGATGTTCTGGTATCTGCTATCCAAAATAGGAAATCATACACAATCCAAACCTGTTTCTTTTTTCCTTGGGAATTTGCTGTTTTAGTTTGGTCTTAAATACTTAAGAGGCCTTGCTCTTAGGAGCCTTGGAGACTTTAATTCTGACCAACACTGATAAGAATTCTCATTGGCACCCAGATCTGTTGTTCTCTATCCAATTTGTCCCTGCTCTACAACACCCCAAATCTACCTCTGCCTCAGATCTTAGAGACTCCTAGCCGGACTCCTGGTGCCGGGTACCAGTTCCCCTCTCTTCGCACATGCAGAAGCTAATCTCTGTCCATCGTCTGCACGTGTGATATTTTGTGTGCTAATTCGTGTGTTCAAAGTCTTCACTATATTTCTGTGAAGAATATCTCACCTATTTCTAGGAAGATATCTTATTAGCTTTTGGAGAAGCCAGACAGTTTGCAGAAGCCTAATCAAAAAAGATCTGTAGGAAGAAGTGAATATAATTTTTTCATTCTGTCAACATATTGATGTATAGGTGTCAGATGTGGATGTGTCTTTAAACATTCTTTGAATATTTCCATGACGCAAAGAGGATGTGCCTGGCCTTTGGCACTATAGAAAGACTGGTACTCCTCACTCCTGATCCTGTAAAAGTGACAGGCACTCTTTAAGTGTCCTACCTCTCTCAGGCTGGGAGCAGGCTGTTTCTGCTCTAATTTGAATATCTTTTCCAGGTGGGGCTGGTGGGCTTACTTTTTTTTTTTTTTTTTTTTTTTTGTTAAAAAAAAAAAAAAAAAAAAAAAAAAAAAAAGAAAGCCCACCACCTGGAAAAGATATTCAAATTAGAGCAGAAACAGCCTGCTCCCAGCCTGAGAGAGGTAGGACACTTAAAGAGTGCCTGTCACTTTTACAGGATCAGGAGTGAGGAGTACCAGTCTTTCTATAGTGCCAAGGGCCAGGCACATCCCTCTTTGCGTCATGGAAATATTCAAAGAATGTTTAAAGACACATCCACATCTGACACCTATACATCAATATGTTGACAGAATGAAAAAATTATATTCACTTCTTCCTACAGATCTTTTTTGATTAGGCTTCTGCAAACTGTCTGGCTTCTCCAAAAGCTAATAAGATATCTTCCTAGAAATAGGTGAAGATATCTTCACAGAAATATATGAAGACTTTGAAACACGAATTAGCACACAAAATATCACACGTGCAGACGATGGACAGAGATTAGCTTCTGCATGTGCGAAGAGAGGGGAACTGGTACCCGGCACCAGGAGTCCGGCTAGGAGTCTCTAAGATCTGAGGCAGAAGTAGATTTGGGGTGTTGTAGAGCAGGGACAAATTGGATAGAGAACAACAGATCTGGGTGCCAATGAGAATTCTTATCAGTGTTGGTCAGAATTAAAGTCTCCAAGGCTCCTAAGAGCAAGGCCTCTTAAGTATTTAAGACCAAACTAAAACAGCAAATTCCCAAGGAAAAAAGAAACAGGTTTGGATTGTGTATGATTTCCTATTTTGGATAGCAGATACCAGAACATCATTTTTAATGTTGATAAACAGTAATAAACACATAGAGTGGTTTATATAAGGCAACCGTGTGTCATTCCAGAAACGAGGACAGTGCTAATCAAGCCTCACGGATGGTATGAAGCTTTCTGACTCACCACTAGCCCTGATAGCATCCAACATTTTAAGCTTTCTCAGCCCTGGCGAACGTCAAGGGCTGCCTGGGTTTCTGTGTATGAGCTCTACTCTCATAAAGGGCAAATGTACTTCACAAAATGGGACAAATTATGCCCTCAGAGGTGCAGTCGGTTCTTATGTAAGCCAAACACAGTCTGTTCTTTAGAAGGGAAAATGAAGGTCTTAGATGAGCAACCTCCAAGCATGTGATGGTGCTCCTATTCCACCCCCCCACACCAAACCACTGCTCAGCCCTGACTGCAGCAAGGAGGGGGACAGCCACTCATTTCCTGACTGTGCTCTGACTCTGCTAAGAGGTAGACGGCCTGCCTGCGATCGATCTGGAAAGAACAAAATGACCTCATCTTTAAAGAAATATCAGGAGGCTCTGCTGAGCCTGGAGCAGAATAAATGGGTCTCTTCACTTCAATCATAATTCGAAACATTTCCAATTTTCTCTGAAAAGACAGTTCTCCCTCTCACAGCACTGAGTACAATCTGTCAAATTGATGGTGAGATACTGGAAGACAGGAAGGAAGCAAAGGTCCTGGCTGTGTCTCCCTGGGGTGGAGGGAAGTCTCCCCACACTGCTGCCCTGCCAGACTGCATTGGGCTGTCTATGCCCTTTCTCCACACCATGCCCAGAGTCCACTCCAGCAGTCTAGGCATTGAGTTTCCCAAGAAGGCAAAGTGGAAAGTAGACAGGCAAAGTGGAAGCCAATGGACAAATCTGCAGGACAGATGAAGCAGGCGTGGCCTGAGGGATTCCAGGGCTCACACAGGCAGCTCCCCTCTGCCAAATGGGATTTTGGGGGTTAGGGTGGGGGTACCCACAGCTTTAAAGGCCATATGGCAGAATCAGAATCACCAGAAAGCCTTTTGAATTTACTTATTTCTGGGCCCACTCAGAGCAATTCAGATTCAACATGGGGTAGGAGTAGGATGAGGAAGCAACAGAAATGTTGTATTCTTTTTTTAAAAAAACTTTAAAATTATTATTATTATTATTATCATTTGGTCTTTTTGAGATAGGGTTTCCCTTAGCCCTAGCTGGCCTGGAACTTACTACATAGACCAGGCTGTCCTTGAATGCTGAGATCCACTCACCTCTGCCTCCAAAGTGCTGGGATTAAAGGCATATGCCACCATGCCTGGAAATATTATTTATTTTTATGTTATGTGTATGAGTACTTTGCCTGAAAGAATGTAAGTGCACCAGTGCCTACAATGGCCATGGAGGCCAGATGGGGTGTTGGATCCCCTGGAACTGAACTTACAGATGGTTGTTAGCCACAATGTGGGGAGTGGGAACCAAACCCAAGGCCTCTGTAAAAGCAGCAAATGCTTTTAACTACTGAGCCGCTGTCTCTCCAGCCCCAGAAACATATACTCTTGAAAGGCTCCTCCCTGTGGAGGGCCGCCAAGATGGCTCACTGCCTGCCACCAAACCTGAGGGACTTGAGTTGATCCCTGGAAATCCACATGTTGGAAGGAGAGACCTACTTGCAAAGTTGTCCTCCAACCTCTGCACACATGCCATAGCAAGCGTCCACACAGACAAAATGAAGTTAAATGGAATCAAATTAATTTTTCTTTTTTAATTGATTTTTGTGAATTTCATATATCTTGATCATATTTAGATCCCTTCCCCTATCTGCACCCCCCCCCATCTAATTAATTTTTAAAAAGAGATCCCCTTTGGAGACATCCAGGCTGGGGAGCCCCCAGATCCACAGAGGAAAACAGCTCTGTTCCATGAGGGAGGAGGGTCTGCCTAGTGAGGGACCAGCACTCTGGAGGACTTAGCCCCTGTTTATTCATGGAGGAGAGCCAGGGAGAGGAACTGCAAAACCCTGTGCATCTCAAGACTCCAAAGTGAGCCCAAATCTCTCCGAGGGAAAAGGGATCTGGGCTGGTATGAACTGCCCAGATTAGTGGAAAAGCCAAGTGTGCGGAAAAACAAGATGTTAAGAATACTGGAGGGGCTGGAGAGATGGCACAGCAGTTAAGAGCACCAACTGCTCTTGCAGAGGACCCAGGTTCTATTCCCAGCACCCACATGGCAGCTAAGAATTGTCTTTAACTTCAGTTCCAGGGAATCTGACCACCTCTTCTGACCTCTGTGGCATTGCACAACATGGGTGCACCAACCTACATGCAGACAGTACATTCATACACATGAAAATTTTAAAAATTTAAAAAAATTTTTTAAGTTATAAAAAAGAACATGACTTTAAAAAATAAAAAAGAATACTGGAGCTGCTTAGAAAGGTATTTGAATGGAGGCAATAACATCCTTGCCTCCAGCCAAAACAGGCCTTCGAGACACTTGCTTTTGCTTCCCTCCTGTAGAAATAGGGATAGGAGACTTGTTATAACTCCTTCAGAGGATACAAAGATAAACCTGGAGAAGACAGAGTTCAAGACTCAATCAAACACAAAGTTCTAGTCTTCTCCCCTGCCCACCCCAAGACCTCTTTTTTACCAACGTAGTTTGACTCTAAACATCCTGACAAACTCTTTACTGACAGCACTTCCTACTCAAGGTGAGGATGCTCTGAGGGCCTCTTAGAGCCCTCCTCCGCAAGAGCCCTTTGTTTTAGGCCGCATCTCCTTTCTCTTTATGCTTTAAGAAAGCAATTTCTAATAGAAGATATTGGAGGATTTCCCACTGTATCTAGCCCAGAGTGAAGTGAAATTCAGAAGTGAAACTATACCAATCACCCAGATTCTCTGTGATGATCAAAGCATGGGTTTGAGAGCAGTGAAGTCCTAATTTGGAGCAGGCACAGCTTGAGCCATTTTGGCTCCTAGACTGAAATGTTTGTTTTTCTCCTTATGCTTTGGTGTTACACTGGCAAATCTATCTCAAGTAGTTAATTTTGGTAGAAAACAAAACATAACAAAACTGTTCCTGAGTTGATCACAATCCAGTCACCAAAATCCAAGCAAGCACAGCACAGAGGTCAATGACCCCAAAATTTGGTGGCACAAAGACACTCAGGTTTTCTAGCCTGTATGGTTCAGTGTTAATAAAAACTCAAGTTACTTCCAACTTCTGAATTGACACATCACCTCTTACTGGACAGTTCAAGGGTCCTCTGCTTGCTATTGGTGCTAGCTGAGTGACCTTCAGAAACACATGTGAATTCTCTTCACTTCTTTATCAGTAAAATAAAGAAGCTGAAGGCAGGACGTGGTGGCGCATGCCTTTAATCCTAGCACTTGGGAGGCGGAGGCAGGCGGATCTTTATGAGTTCCAGGCCAGCCTGGTCTACAGAGTGAGTTCCAGGACAGCTGGGGCTACAGGGAGACCCTGTCTCGAAAACACCAAAACAAAACAAAACAAAAATAAAAAAAAAATAAAGAAGCTGAACTAAAACATGATTAAGGACACTGCAAGTTTAAAATTGAGACTAAATTTTTAAATCATTTTTTCTGTTTTAGTATTCTGTACTTTCTGTTTAGTAAGATTAATAATGGTAACTCAATTTATTTTTCCCCCTTACATAGATTTATGAAACCACAGCCTAACCCATCTACTCAGTGGCTACAGCGAGATCCTAACTTGCTGGGTAAGTTTCACATTGAAAACAAAGTACCAACAATGCATATTTGCTCATACTTAATCTTCACTTTCAAAGGTGCCAACAGATTCTGACGGCTTCTGAAGCTACAAGGAGGCCTCAAAACGCAGCTGCACAGCACACCAATGATCTTCCATGCGCCATGCAGTCTGAAGAAGGCTGGTTTGAAACGATTTTTACCCCCAAAATGCATGCAACACACACAGGAAGAGGCATGTATAATTATGCCCATCCCAAATCATAGGCTCTTGTACTAATTTCCAGAAATAAAGATACAATTAATTTCTTGTAAATGTAAGCTGCTAAATGTTTAATGTCTCACTGCTGGATACTAGTTTTAGAAACTTTTTTTTTTAATTTATTTTTGTATGTGTATGAATGTACTGTTTGCATGTAGGTCTGTGCCCCCGTGTCGTGAAATGCCACGGAGGTCAGAAGAGGGTCTTGGATTCCCCTGGAACTGGAGTTACAGACGGTTCTCAGCCGCCATGTGGGTGCTGGGGATCGAACCCGGGTCCTCTGCAAGGGCAGTCGGTGCTCTTAACCGCTGGGCTATCTCTCCAGCCCCCCTTTTTTTTGTCTTTTCGAGACAGGGTCTCCCTCTAGCCCCAGCTGTCCTGGGACTCACTCTGTAGACCAGGNTGGATTCCCCTGGAACTGGAGTTACAGACGGTTCTCAGCCGCCATGTGGGTGCTGGGGATCGAACCCGGGTCCTCTGCAAGAGCAGTAGGTGCTCTTAACCGCTAGGCTATCTCTCCAGCCCATAGAAACATTTTTAAAGAAAATAAGTGCAGGCTATGGGTAGCTCAGTGGTAGACCATTTGCCTAGTATTCTCAAAGCCCTGGGTTTAATCCCTAGCACTATACATATAAATGAATGTGGAATTCTCTAAAATAATGGTTTATATAGCAATTTTTTTTAATTTTTTTTTTATTTATTTCTGTATGTGTATGAATGTACTGTGAGGTTTTTAAATTTTTTTCTTGGGCGGGTAGGGGTCTTTTTTGACACAGGGTCCGCCTGTAGCCCCAGCTGGCCTGGAACTCACTATGTAGACCATAGACCAGACTGGCCTTGAACTCACAGAGATCTGCCTGCCTCTGTCTCCCAAGTGCTGGGATTAAAGCTGTGGGCCACCATGCCTAGCTATGACTTTTAGTTTTATTTTGCCAGATGACATCAAGTTAATCTTTCTCCAAGTGTATCTATCTTACCAAACTTTCCATTTCAAAAAGTTCAAATTTACAGAAATTAATCATTAGTAAGCTAACTATATCTTATTAATTAATTATATTTTAAAGCATCCAGTTCAAAGTTATATTTTTAAGCTCTTCATTCCAAATTCAACTAATTAAATTTTTTTTTTTTTTTGGTGTTTTTGAGACAGGGTCTCCCTGTAGCCCCAGCTGTACTGGAGCTCACTCTGTAGACCAGGCTGGCTTGAACTCACTATGTAGACCATAGACCAGACTGGCCTTGAACTCACAGAGATCCACCTGCCTCTGTCTCCCAAGTGCTGGGATTAAAACTGTGGGCCACCATGCCTAGCTACGGCTTTTAGTTTTATTTTGCCAGATGACAATAAGTTAATCTTTCTCCAAGTGTATCTTACCAAACTTTCCATTTCAAAAAGTTCAAATTTACAGAAATTAATCATTAATAAGCTAACTATATCTTATTAATTATATTTTAAAGCATTCAATTCAAATTTATATTTTTAAGCTCTTCATTCCAAATTCAACTAATTAAATTTTTTTTTTTTTTTGGTGTTGTCGAGACAGGGTCCCCTGTAGCCACCACTGTTCTGGAAACCAACTCTGTAGACCAGGCTGGCCTTTGAACGAAAAGACTGCCTGCCTCTGCCTCCTGAGTGCTAGGATTAAAGGCATGCTCCACCACACCTGGCTCAACTAATGAATTTTTAGAGACAAGAGTCTTAATACCCTGCCAGGCGTGGTGGCACATAACCTTTAATCCTAGCATTTGGGAGGCAGAGCCAGGCGGATCTTCGTGAGTTCAAGGGCAGCCTGGTCTACAGTAGTAGTTCCACGGACAGCTGGGGCTACAGGGAGACCCTTCTTGAAAACCCAAAAAAAAAAAAAAAAAAAAAGTCTTATACCATAACCCAGGCTGGGATTATTCTAAATTTAATTCATGAATAACTTTTTTTTTTGCCTCTTTGAGAAAGGGTCTCCCTGCATGCAGACCCAGCTATCCTGGAACTCACTATATCGTGCTGGGAATAAAGGCGAGCACCACGGACTTTTTAAAGCCAGGGTCTTGCTGTGTACCCCTCGTTGTCCTTGGACTCAGGCTCCTCCTGTCTGGCCTCTTGAGTGCTGGGAGGACAGGCCCGCACCACATGCCAGACTTCATTCCACATCTGTATTGTTTTTCCTTTACTTACTGACCTTATACATTACAGAGTTTATTCCATTTTTCTTAAAAGAATATAGTCTGAGCTCCAAGTTTGGGCCCTGATACAGATGAGTTTTTTTTTTCACATAAATTTATTTTTATTTTTTTTAACAAATCTAGACCCGTGTCCCCCCATTTCCCCACCCCACATCTGTATTTTTAAATTTTCTTGCTCTTGAGTGTGAAAAGGGTGTCTCTCCATATATGTAAATGAGGCATATACCTGTTGTATTTGCTACCATTCCACACTTATGCGTCCGGAAAAAAACTCGTATTTAATATTATAACACGGAAGAGAATTATGCCATAAAAATACATTTATCTTTTCTCTCCAGTGTGAAGCAAGGCAATGGTCAAATGTGCAACGCAATCTGATCTTTAGTTTTAAAACTAACTGGGCAAAGAGTACTTTTTTGTTGTTATTTTGTTTTAAACGAGTAGTTACATTAGAATACTTTCTTTTTTTCTTTCTTTCTTTTTTTTTTTTTTTTTTTTTTTTTTTTTTGTCTTTTCGAGACAGGGTCTCCCTGTAGCCCCAGCTGTCCTGGAATTCACTCTGTAGACCAGGCTGGCCTTGAACTCACAAAGATCCGCCTGCCTCTGCCTCCCAAGTGCTAGGATTAAAGGCGTGCGCCACCACGCCCGGCAGAATACTTTCTTACGGAAAGTTTCAATCTATAATATAATTTTATTTTTAAATACAGGAGAAAAATAATGTATTTATACCAGCCTCCTGAGTCACTGCATGCCTGAAATACAGGATTAAGATAAGACAACGCTCAACGAAGTTCTGGAACTTAGAAGGTGAAATTCTCCAAAACCCCCACCAAGCGGCCTGGCTTGCCAGGCGAGTGTGATCCCGGCGGAGTGCGATCCGCAGAGCAAGGAGTTGAGGGTAGCGGCATGAGAGGTGAGAGGCGGCCCTGAGAGGCCTGGATCCCTCCTTGGTGGCTCCTCAGGCCGACCGTCCCTTCCCGGGACCCGGCGCACTGCAGTACCCTTCGCCTGGGGAAGTCACCTCGTGGGCCGCGCCTCGCGGGCCGCCCTCCACGCCACCTGTCCCCGGCCTCCCCAGGGCCGGACGCCTGTCCCGGGCGGGTCTCGGGAGGGCCTCCCCGGGCGCAGCACTGCGCAGCAGGGGCAGGCGGTGCCTGCGTGGAGGTGGCGGTCATCCACCCGCGTTCCCTGCGCGTCCCCCAGCCCGGCCCGGCCTATTCTCCGTCGAGGTGGGGCCCGACTCACCTTGGGACCCTCGGGGGGCACGCGAGGGTCGTTCCACGTCGTGGTGCGGCTGTTGTGGTCCACGAAGAAGGGCCAGCCGGTCTGCGGGTCGATCTTGATCTCCCAGCCGGGGGGCAGCGGGTCGCGGTCGCCCGCGCCGTTGCCGGACGCCATCTGCACCACCGGGGAGTGAGTGGCGGCGCTCATGCTGGGTCGGGGTCGCCTGGCGGGGGTCGCCGAGGGCGGGCAGCTATCCGAGAGCCGTGCGCGCCGCCGACGTGTCGGGAAGCCGGCTCCGGGCACCTTTATGAATTAAAGGAGGGGGTGACGTGGCCGGAGAGGGCTGGAAGTGTCTGGAAATAGCCTCCCCGCTGCCAAAAGGGAAGGAGGAGATAAAGGGAAGGCAGCAACTGGCCGGCTAGAAACTTCTGGTCCGATCCAGAGAACTTGGCGGCCGCCGGAGGTTGGATGCGGAGCTCCGCCCTGAGTCATCGGCTCCAGTCGCGGCGCGCCGCGGCAGGGCGGGACCCGGGGCGGGATAGGAGGCGGGGTCTTGTCCCCAGTGCCTCCCCCACGGCGTCCTTCTCCGGTGTCCCTCCCGGCAGCTGTCCAGGGCGTGTCCCGGGCCGACGGTGCCCGCGATGGGCCGGTGCGCCCCGGCGAGTTTGGGTTGCTGCTCCTTCGCGCCGCGGTGCCTGTCCCGGGCCTCCGAAGGACTAAGTCATCTTTAAGTATGGGAGACTCGTCCTCCCCCACGCTCTGGCACATTAATATGCCGGGACATTGGCATCCTGCGGTGACTTTTTAATCACTTCATCTTAAGAGTGCTCTGTTGGAGTTCCGAACACCGATCTGACGTCACAACAAAAAGGACGTGAAATGGAAACTCACCTGCGGGCTTCGGAAACTTGAGGGAATGAGCTTATCAACTGATGGATGGCTTTATAGTCTTGAACTTTCACAGAGTGACTAAGTTTAAAGAAAATTCATACTCTTTGGGATTTGGGTCTTTTTTTGTGGTAGAGTTGAGTTACTGCTTTCTTATATCTGGAGCCTGATTTGGAAAGTAAGGATCAGTTAAAATGAACCCTGAAATTTTGTTTGGATGATTCATTGATGACCACGATCCTAACCTCACTGAGCAGCCTGGTGCCGGTTTTGTAGAAGTACAGAGGTGGCTAGGCCCAGGAAGAAACTGACTTGGGTCACCAAATACACCCAGGACTGGTATGTAGGCCTTTGGGCATACTTGTATGATATAGTACTGAAAGGGCTAGGCCCTCAGAGTCACCTGTCAGTGCCTTATGCAGACAGAGAAAGCCCTGAGCACAGGACTGGGTCCAGAGTCTATCATCAATAAAGGAATAAAGGTCAATGTTTATTAAAGACTGAATCCAAGGTGATTTTTTAATTTTTTGGTGTGTAGGTGCATGTTCTCGAGTGTGTGTGGACATGTGCATGCCACAGCCTGCATGTGAAGGTTAAAGGACAACTTTGGATATTACTACTTTGGATATATCTACTTTGTTTGAAGCAGGTCCACCCCTGTGTACACCAGGCTAGCTGCCCACTTCTCGGGGTTCTCTTATCTCTGCCTCCCATTTTGCAGTAGAAGCATTGGGATTATAGACACGTGCTAGACTCTGGCATTACATGGGTTCTGGGGATTTGAATTCAGGTCCTCATGGTCACAATGAAAGTACTTTATCCTCCAAGCCATCTCCTCAGCCCCCAAAGTGTTTTTAATTTCTTTTGGTTTTGGGGTTTGTTTTGGTTTTTGGTTTTTTTTAAAGAGTCTACCTGCAGCCTCAGCTGTCCACTAACTCTCTATGTAGATCAGGCTGGGCTTGAACTCTGAGATCCCTCTGCCTCTGCCTTCCAACTGCAGGGATTAAAGGTGTGCACCACCACACCCAGCCATTGTTTGTTGTTCTGATCTTTCTTTTGAGATGGGGTCTTGCTGGGAGGTGGTGGCTAGCCTAGAACTTTCTGTAGTCCTTTCTCTGCCTCCCTGGTGCTGAGATTACAGGTATGAGTTACCACACCCAACGGTGATTTCTGTCCTATTTTCTTCCTTTGCTCTACTGAATTTCCACTACAACAACAATCTAAACACTGAGAAGATTCTTTGCTGTTCCTACACACACACACACAGGCAAGAGGAAGCAAATTCCTCTGGGATTAACATAGCTGCTTCTAATGATAATTGTATTGTATTCCATTGGGATTTCAAATGGGTTTCGCTAAAACAGAACCAACCACAGGGCTGGGAAAACTGGATGAAAAGAAGTTCCTTTAGTCGGGTGTGGTGGTGCTCGCCTTTAATCATAGCTCTCAGGAGGCAGAGGCAGGGGGATCTTTGTGAGTTGAAGGCCAGCCTGGTCTACAAAGTTCCTTCGAGCCATGCAAGAACCCCATAGGGTTTTGTCTCCTGGTAGAGGCTCATTCTGTAGGCTTCCTGGTAGAGGCTCATCTGTAGGCTTCCTGGTAGGGCCCCATTTGCTCAGTTCAGAAGCCTACCGATGACCTTACACTGCCTTCTCCTTCACACCATTCCACCTCCACCACTTCCTGAATATCCCTTGGTATTGCCCATGTACTTTTGTCTCTCTTCAGGGCTACCAACCAATCCAAGCTGTCCTCACCTCTTATCTCAATCCTGACACAACCTTCTAATGGGTCTCCCAGCCTCTAATTTTGTCACTAACCCTCTTGCCCACATAGCAACTAGAAGGACCTTTTCAAGTACAAAATGCCCCGGTGGCTGGGATTGTCTACTCCCCTGGTGCATACGCCAGCTGGCCCTGCTGAACTGTGTCATGCACACACTGCATACATGCTGCTTCCTCTGCCAGGATAGCCCTTCCCTCCACTCCAACCACCATCCCCTGCTCTTGCCTGCCCAATTCTTCATCATGGTGCTCTTTGGCACCACTCTCCTTCATCCCTCCAACCTGAGTCAACCTTCTAGGTGCTCCCTTCCACATCCCATGCCACCCCACCAACTGTCTTGCTTTGTAATTGCTTGTGTGTCTGATTTGCTGATGGACTGAATTTCTTGAGAGGACGACTAGGATTCTTTTTTTTTTTTTTTTTAGACAGAGTCTCACTCTGTAGCCCTGGCTAGCCTGGAACTCACTATGTGAACCAGTCTGGGCTCAAATTCACCTGCCTCTGCTTACCGACTATTGGGATTAAAGGCAAGTACCAACACACCCGCCGGGAACAGGATATTCATCACCAGTGTCTCCATCCTCTAGCACAGTGTCTGGCAAATAATAGTTATTAAAGCAACATCTGTTGCAATGGCTACTATTTATTAGGCGATTACTGCATGTCAGGTCCTATGTTAACAACATTATGTGGATTATCACATTTACTCTTTGTGGTAGAAGCGGTAATATGCTGCTCAGATCTCCTTCCAGGAATGAGGGGTTTATTCTCCCCGCTGCTGGGAATGCTGCAGGAAGAAGTCAGGAAGCATCCCATTTGTCTGCCAACAGTGCCAAGAGACACACGCTCTCTGGCTAGGTATTGCTATGATTCTCCTTTCACAGATGAAGTGACTTAGGTTTAGAGTTGCTAGCACAGAGCTTGAATTGATGTGGGTGGGATTTGAATTTTAGCAATTGGCTGTGGAGCCTACATTATTAATGTGGCATTCGATACATATGATAAATGAATCAATGGCACAGTTCCATTAGTCACCAAGGAAAAATGTAAAAGACTGTAATTGGGAAGTACAGCTTCATGGACACGATTTTTCTCAATACTGAGGAAACAAGCAGCCCACAGAAGCCATAGAAATTTCCAGATCAAGGGCTGGAGAGATGGCCTAGCGGTTAAGAGCACCGACTGCTCTTGCAGAGGACCCGGGTTCAATCCCCAGCACCCATATGGCGGCTGAAAGCCATCTTTAACTCCAGTTCCAGAGGAATCCAACACCCTCTTCTGACCTCCGCGGCATTGCACGGCACGAGTGCACAGACTTATATGCAGACAGTACATTCATACACAAAATAAAATTAAATTAAAAATTAAAAAAAAATTTCCAGAGCTGGGCATGGTGGTGCATGCCTTTAATCCTAGCATTTGGGAGGCAGAGGCAGGCAGATCTTTGTGAGTTCAAGGCCGGCCTGGTCTACAATGTGAGTTCCAGGACAGCTGGGGCTACAGGGAGACCCTGTCTCGAAGACCACCAAAAAAAAAATAAATAAATTTTCCAGATCAGCCAGGCGTGGTGGCGCATGCCTTTAATCCTAGCACTCAGGAGGCAGAGGCAGGTGGATCTCTGTGAGTTCAAGGCAAGCCTGGTCTACAGAGTAAGCTCCAGGCCACCTGGGGCTACAGGGAGACCCTGTCTCAAAAATACCAAAAAAAAAAAAAAAAAGAAAGAAAGAAATTTCCAGATCAGCCTGTCACTGCTGTGTCCCAGCTGGCCTGACTCACAGTACAGGTTCCAGACAGGGGCTGAAGCCCAGCTATGATGGCAACTTTTAAATGGAAATGTCACCTAAAAGATTTCAGTATCTGAGTGATTTAAGATGTTTCTAATGGAACATGAGCTGGCATCAGAGACCAGTCAGTTGTAGGCAAAACACTGATCATTTCAAATAGTGTTTGTTTGCCTTTGAGATGCTGTCAGAAACCAGTGCATGGGCCAGGCACACCTTCCCTAGCCACCCCATTTCAGGGGCCCTTCCACAATGGGCAGTCTAGATGAGGGGAGGCCAGGGCACCCGAGGGCATGTCTGGCTGGGCAAGTGCATCGGGAGAGAGGTGCCATAGGTTAGGAAGTGTTCGTGCAGAGTTGGAAAGAGATGTCTGGTCTGGTTATGTGATGGAGACTCCAATGATAAGTTCTATAAATATACTCTGGTGGAGGTGGAGGGGGAAATCAATATGGTTTAGCTGCAGCGTTTCAGATTGCAGCATTAACATTGCATCTGTTTGTCATTAAAAGTTAAAGTCTGTGCATGCTTCAGCCCAGCTTCCCTGTGCTCTCTGACCTCCTGTGGCAGGTACATCCTGTAACAAGCATCTGGCCTTTAATCATAAACTATCTTGTTTTGCTATTTAACTCTCTGCATTCTTCCCTGAAAGGATGGCAAGAGCCAGGGAACTGGCCAGGGTTTCTTTTTTGGTTTATTTGGGGTTTTTGTGTGTGTGAGTGAGAAGGGAAAACGGAAAAGGTGGGAACAAGGGGTCATGGGAAGGAGAGAACAGGGTCTGGAGGTCTGGAGTCTAGAGAAGACAGGTGGGTCTGAGAAGACACCAGTACATGGGGTGATTTCAAGGCCAGGCTGGGGCTGGCAGCAGAGAGCTGATCCCGTAGGAGCAGGAAGAGGTTTGTGGTGTGGGCAGAAGGGTAACATTTGTCTGATGAGTGGTCAGCAGCCCTTGGATATAGAAGTCCTTGATCTCCACTCCCATCCCAGATACTCTCAGAGCCTTCAGAGCTCAAGAACAGTGGAAGTACTGTCCAGCTGGCTTTTACAGACAACCCATCCAAGCAGAATGTGGTGGTGTATGCCTAAATACTGGTGGGGCTGGAGAGATGGCTCAGTGGTTAAGAGTACTTGCTGCCTTTCCACAGGACCAAGTTCAGTTTTCCAGCATCTGAGTTGGGACTCCCACAACTGCCTATAACTCCAGCTTCACGAGATATGGTACTTTCTTCTGGCCTCCATGAGTAGGTACCTGCACACATGTGGCATATGCACACACAAACACACACGTACACAGAAATAAAAAATTAAAATAAATCTTTTTTTTTTTGTCCTTTTGACACAGAGTCTCCCTGTAGCCCCAGCTCTCCTGGAACCTACTATGTAGACCAGGCTGTCCTTGAACTCACAGAGATCCACCTGCCTCTGCCTCCCGGGGGGAAGGGGGGCTGGGATTAAAGGCATGCTCCACCACACCCAGCAAAATAAATCTTAAAAATTAAAATAGGAGGCTGGAGAGATGGCTCAGCAATGAAGAGCACTGGCTGCTCTAGCAGAGAACCCATGTTCAGTTCCCAGCACCCACATGATGGATAATCATTCATAACTCCAGTTCCAGAGGACCAACACTCCTTTCTGAGCTCTGCAGGCATTTGCACAACATGGGTTCACTCACATACATGCCGGCAATATGCTCATACACATAAAAATAAAAATAATAGAAATACAGGGAGACCCTGTCTCAAAACAACTACAATAACAACGAAGGGGGCTGGAGAGATGGCTCAGCAGGTAAGAGCACCAACTGCTCTTGCAGAGGACCCAGGTTTGATTCCCACACCCAGATGGTGGCTAAGAATGTCTTTAAGCCAGGTGTGGGGGCACACACCTTTAATCCTAGCACTCAGGAGGCAGAGGCAGGTGGATCTCTGTGAGTTCAAGGCCAGCTTGGTCTACAGAGTGAGTTCCAGGACAGCTGGAGCTACAGGGAGACCCCATCTCAAAAATAAATAAATAAATAAATAAATAAATAAATAAATAAATAAATAAATAAATAAATAAATAAATAAATAAATAAAATAAAAATAGGGGCCAGAGAGATGGCTCGGTGGTTAGGAGCAGTTGTTGCTCCTACAGAGGACCCAGCTTTGGTTCCCAGCACCCACACGGGCGCTCACTACTGTAACCCCCTCCCGGCTTCTTCAGGTACCAGCCTTACACACGGAGCACATACAAACATGCAGACAAAACACTTATTCACATATGATAAAAATAAATCTTTCTTCAAAGTAAAAATATGTTTCAAAATAAATATAAAACCTACTGGCAGTTGAGGCAGGCAGATTTGGGAAAAGTTCAAGGTCAGCTGGGCAACAAGCAAGACCCTGTCTTCAAGAAACAAACCAGGCACTGGGCTGAAGAGATGGCTTAGTGGTTAAGAGCACTGGTTACTCTTGCAGAGAACTGAAATTCAAATCCTAGCACTCATGTAGTAGCTAAGAACTGTAACTCCAATTCCAGGGTATTCAATGTTCTCCTCTTCTGGCTTCTGTGGGCACTTACATACATGTAAGCATAATACTCCTACACATAAAATAAAAATAAATAAAAAATGTAAAAACAAAAACAAAGGTACATCCTGTGAGAATAACTATCTTCCTACCCCAGAGCTCAGATCCAACACACCAAACCTGATCCCCTCATTCCCATCTCCCAACCTTAATAAAGTTGAGAAAGCACATTAGGCTCTGAATTTGTTGCTTTTCTCAGTCCTGTGATGAAATACCTGACAAAAGCAACTTTAGGAAGGAAGGGTTTACAAGGTTTGAGAATACAGTCTGTCACGTTGGAGAAGGCATGGTGGCCACGAGGTGGAACCATAGTCAGGAAGCAGAGACAGGAATCCTGGTCCCCAGCTCGTTCTCTCTCATTCAGTCCAGGACCCTTGGCATGGTGCTGTCCACATTCAGGGTGGGTCTTCCCTTTCAGTTAATCCTTCCTGGAAACACCCTCATAGATATACCCAGAGGTGTGTTTCCATGGCGATTCTAAATCCAGTCAAGTAGACAATGAAGATTAATCCTCACAGGCACTGTGTTAAGATTGTCAGGACCCAACTTTTTTTTTTTTAGTTCTTAGCCTTAGCCTTTAACAGCTGCACTATCTCCCCCAGCCCTGGACCCAACTCATATCTGTCCTGAGCCCCAGAAGGCATGGCTGCTATTCAGCCCTCTGGAGGTCTAAGGAGCAGGTATAGAGATATTAACTTGGCATGCTTATATTCCCGAAGAGCCAGAATTTGAAAGCAGGTCTGTCTGATTCCAGGTACTTAGGACTGAGCAGTGTTGTATCCTTCTCCTTCCTATGTGAGACTTCACAGTGTTGGGTAGTATCTCCCCCAAATTCCTGCAAATGTGACCAATTCAAGATAAGGTCACAATGAATTAGGATGGGCCTTAATCCAATGACTGACATCCTTATAATAAGAGAAAGATGTGGACATAGAGGCAGACAAACCCCAGGGAGACTGCCATGTGATATCAGAAGACCAGAGTGATGTGTTTACAAGCCAGGAACCTGGCATCCCATCAAAGGAGACAGAGGCAAGCAGGATTCTCCTCTAGAGCATGTCCCTGCTGACGCCTTGATTTTGGACTTCTGGCCTCCTGGACTATGAGCCAATATATTTCATGGCTCTAAGCCAGGGACTTTGTCCTTTGTCACGGAAGGCCTAGAAAATAAAGACAGCAGTCCTTGCCATGGATCTTTATTTTAGCTTGCTTCTCCATTGGTGGGACAAAACACTCTGACCAATACCAACTTGGGGAGGAAAGGGTTTATTTGTCTTACATCTCCCAGGTCACAGTTCATCACTTAGAGAGCCTGATGTAGGCACTCAGGTCAGGAACCTGCAGGTAGGAGCTAAAGCACAGGCCATGGAGGAATGCTGCTTAGTGGCTTGCTCCTCTGGCCCATGCACAGCCTGCTTTCTTTTTTTTTTAATTTTATTTATTTCTGTATGTATATGAATATACTGTCTGCATGCAGGTTTGTGCACCTGTGTCGTGCAATGCCGCGGAGGTCAGAAGATGATGTCGGATTCCCCTGGAACTGGAGTTCTCCTGGAATTGGAGTTTCAGATGGTTCTCGGCCACCATGTGGGTGCTGGGGATCGAACCTAGGTCCTCTGTAAGAGCGGTCGGCGCTCTTAACCGCTAGGCCATCTCTCCAGCCCACAGCCTGCTTTCTTATACAGTACAAAACAACCTGTCCAGGGGTGGCACCACCCACAGTGGGCTGTGCCCTCCCAAGATTCAGGAAAATACCCCACAGATATGGCCACAGGCTAGTCCAATGGAAGCAATTCCCTAATTGAGGCTCCCTCAACTCAGGTGTGTCAATTTGATGCGAAAGCTATCCAGCTCGATCTTTATTGCCGGACTTCAGAGCAGCAATTCAGACACACAGAATTATCACTTCTCTCATCACAGAGGAATCCCCTTTGGAGTGTAATTAACACACTGGCCCTCATCTAGTGCAGACATCCATCAAAGAAGATGTTCCCCAGAACTGAGATTATAGGTGCCCAGCCCCACACCTTATTCTTGTCACTTAACAATATCCATGAGACATGTTCTGTATTGGCCTTAGTACCTTTCTTATTCATCTCTCAGGCAAAAATGGACTCTGAGGAATATCTCTCCCAATCACACTAAGCTCAGCTCTAGAACTGTTCTTTTTTTTTTTTTTTTTTTTTTGTCTTTTCGAGACAGGGTCTCCCTGTAGCCCCAGCTGTCCTGGAACTCACTCTGTAGACCAGGCTGGCCTTGAACTCACAAAGATCCGTGATCTGGCTCCCCTGCCTCCCAAGTGCTAGGCTTAAAGGCGTGCACCACCATGCCCGGCCTTAGAAATGTAATTCTTTTTTGTTTAATTTTTTTTATTTTTATGTGTATGAATGTTCTATCTGCATGTAGGTTTGTGTACAGAAGAGGGTGTTGGATTCCCCTGGAACTGGAGTTAAAGACAGTTCTCAGCCACCATGTGGGTGCTGGGGATTGAATCCGGGTCCTCTGCAAGAGCAGTTGGCACTCTTAACCAGGCCATCTCTCCAAAGAAATGTAATTCTTTAATGTGGTTGTTGATTTTTTTTTCCTTCTATTTCTCTAGGTTCTCCAAACCTTAGGCAACTTTCAGTTGTTACCCTGGCTAAACATAAATGAATCAGCATCTTATCAAACCAAAACAACAACAACCACAACAAACCCACCAATAAACAGCCATAGAAACATAGGAAGTAGAAAATGTCTAGCTAGTCAGCATTTGTTGGAGGCCTGGCTCTGGGTCTAATGAGGAGTTTCTAGAATTCAGGCTTATCACCTGCCCTGTAGGATGTTAGATTCTCTCATCACTGTTTCAAAAATACTTGACAGACCAATTTAAGACATGGTACCATGTAGCCCAAGCTGGTCTCAAGCATGTCATGTAGCTAAGAAAGGCCTTGAAGTTCTGATCTTCCTACCTGGAAGTGCTGAGATTACAAACTCATGCCACTGCACCCACTTTATATGGCGTTAGATATGGAACCCAGAGCCTTGTGCATGCTAAGCAAGCACTTTTCCCACCTGAGCTACATCCTCAGCCCATTGTTTTGTTTTGTATTTAGACAGTTTCACTCTGGCTCAGGCTGGCTTTGAACTCACAGAAATCTTCCTGAGTGCTGGGATTATAAATCTGAGCTACCACATCAGGTTTTAAACTCAAGATTTCACAAAGTCACAGTGCTGTGTGGCATAGCTGAGCCATTTACAAGAAGCAGGGAATGCCAGGCATGGTGGTTCACACCTTTAATCCCAGCACTCTGGAAGCAGAGGCAGACGGATCTCTGCGGCCAGCCCGGTTTTCATGGCAAGGGAGATGGGGCAGGGAGCAAGGGGGGGACCAGGGATAAGCCTCAAAGCATGTCCTCCTGAACAACTTCTTCTGGGGCTGGAGAGATGGCTCAGCAGTTAAGAGCACCGACTGCTCTTGCAGAGGACCCGGGGTTCAATTCCCAGCACCTACATGGCAGCTAAGAACCGTCTTTAACTCCAGTTCCAGGGGAATCTGACACCCTCTTCTGACCTCCGAAGCATTGCACAACATGGGTGCACCAACCTACATGCAGACAGTACATCCATACACATTTAAAAAAAACAAAAACAAGCCGGGCGTGGTGGCGCACGCCTTTAATCCTAGCACTTGGGAGGCAGAGGCAGGCGGAACTTTGTGAGTTCAAGGCCAGCCTGGTCTACAGAGTGAGTTCCAGGACAGCTGGGACTACAGGGAGACCCTGTCTCGAAAAGACCAAAAAAAAAAAAAAACTTCTTCTGATTAGGCCCCACACCCCAAAGTTTTCATTGCCTCCCCAAAACATGCCACCAGCTGGGGACCAAACATGAGCCTGTTGTGGACATTGCATTAAACCACAGTAAGGAGTTAATAATTTTCTGGATGTGGGAATCTTGGGAACAGTTGAATTCAGTCCATTTATAACCTGGCAAATGCTGTTGAAGAAGTGCAACTAAAATGGTCTGGGCAGCCAAAAGTCAAAACATCAACCAGCTCAGCCTGGGGAGCCTGGGGAGGCTTTCAGGGAAAAATGGGTATTTATGTAATTCATGCACTTAAATGATATAGATCTCAAAGGTACCAGAAGGTATGGTATTCATTTATTAAGGCTGCTGTAATTAAGTACCACAAACTGGTAGCATAGAGCCATAGAAATGAGCCGTCTTGTAGTTCTGGAAGACAGAAGTACCAAATCAAGATGTTTAAAGTATCAGCAGGGCTGGTCCCTTCTAAGGGCCAAGAGGTCAGATAGAGCCCTGCTCTGTGCCTTTCTGCTGGGCTCCAGGTGGCTCTCTGGGCATCAGCCTGATCTCTGCCTTCAGTTTTTTCTTCTTTTTGAGTCAGAGAGTCATTCTGTAGCTTGTGCTGACGGTGAACTCATACCAATCCCCCTGCCTCAGCCTCCTAAGTGCTTGGTTTACAACCACTGTACCTGGCTTTCTGCTTTCGTCCTCCTACAACATTCTCCCTGGTGCTCGTCTGTGCCCAAATTTCACACTACTTACCTGTTGCTTTTGAGATAGGATCTTATGTAGCCTAGTTGGCCTCGAACTCACATTGTAGCAAACATAGCTTTGAACTCTAGTGCTAGGATTGCAGGCATTTGCTACCAAACTGCTGGTTTTGATTTATTTTGTTTGGTTTGTTTTTTTGTCAACTTGATACAAACTAGAGTCATCTGTGAAGAAAAACAAAACCTCGGTTGAGGAGTTGCCTCCAGCAGATTGGCCTGTGGGATGTCTCTGGGGCATTTTCTTGATTACTAATTGAGGTAAGAGGTCCCAGCTCACTGTGGGCAGCTGGGCCTGGCTGTATAGGAAAAAACGCTAAGCGAGCCAGGGGAAAGAAGTCAGTAAGCAGGCTTTCCTCTGTGGTCTCTGCTTCAGTTCCTGCTTTCAGGTTCCTGCCTTGAGTTCTTGCTGACTTCTCTCAATGAAGGATTGCCACCTGCGAGTTGTAAGACAAAATAAATGCTTTCATCCCCAAGTTGCTTTTGGTCAGTGGTTTCGTCACAGCAGAAAAGAAAAGCAAACTGGAGTGCATGCCCAGCCAAATCCCCTTCCCCATCCCTTTTTAAGGGCCCAGGCTTCACCACTATTGTATCTGCAATAACCGTACTTCCAAATAAGGGCACATTTGGAAGTACTGGAGGTTAAGACTTCAGCCTGTGAATGTAGGAGACAATTCAACCCATAACAGGCACTCTGTGGAAAGTAAGTCTCTTCTTCCCTTTTGCTGGTCCCCAGCCAGCTGGTTCCCTTTCTCTAGCAGCTACCAATGTCCTGAGTTACTGGGTGTTCTTCCAGGGGCCATCATTCATTCATCGACATCCGTGTGTTCCTCCTTCCTACTTAACCAATGAAAGTTCACTGTGTACTCTGGCTCTTTTGTGTGTGTAAGAGTGCGTATACTTGGTCATGTATAGGTGTATGTGCACATGTACACACATCATGTGGAAGCCAGAGGTTACTAGGAGCTGTTTTCTTCAGGCACTCTCCACCTTATGTTTTGAGACAAGGTCTCTCACCATTGGCTAGACTGGCTGGCTAGCAAGTCCCAGGGATCCTCCCATCTCTGCCTCCCTTGCACTGGCATTACTGGCACCCACTGGCACTCCTAGTTTTCATGTGGGTTCTGGGGATCTAAATTCAGGTCTTCATGCTTAGACAGGAAGCCCTTTGCCCACTCAACCATCTCTCCAGTCCCCATTTTACTCTTTTTAAAAATTTTTATTTTTATTATTTTTTTTATATGTATGAGTGTATTGCCTACAGGCATATAAGTGCACCCGTGTCATGCAATGCCCACGCAGGTCAGAAGTAGATGTCAGATCTCCTGTAACTGGAGTTACAGATGGTTATTAGCCACTGTATGGGTGCTGGGAATGCAACCCAGGTCCTCTGGAAGACCAGCCAGTGCTCTTAACTGCTGAGCCACATCTCCAGCCCCAGTCTTTTTCCTTTTAAAAGAATATTTTAGGCCTGGCATGGTGGCATGTGCCTTTAATCCCACAACTTGGGAGGCAGAGGCAGGAGGATCGCTGTGAGTTCAAGGCCAGCCTGGTCTACAGAGTGAGTTCCATGCTGGCTTGGGGCTATAGGGAGACCCTGACTCAAAAAGACCCCCAAAAAAAAATGCTTTATTATTTTTTATCTGTGTGAGTGTATGGGCTACATGCTTGTAAGTGCACCTGTGTTGTGCAGTCTCCTTAGAGACCAGAAGAGGTCCTTGTATCCCCTGGAACTGGAGTTACAGATGGTGGTTAGCCGTCATATGGATGCTGGGAACCAAATCCAGATCTTCTACAAGACCAGCCGGTGCTCCTAACTGCTGAGTCATCTCTGAATCTCTGCTTTCCCCCATTTCCCTTTTTTTTTTGGTCTAAGACAGGGTCTCCCTGTATCCCCAGCTGGCCTGGAACTCACTAGACTGGGCAAACCTTGAATTCACAGAGATCCTCCTGCCTCTGTGTCTGCGTCCTGAGTCTGGGGCTAAAGGGGTACATGATCTGGCCTGGCTCACTCTTGTAATTACCTATTTCCTTGTGAAATTTTCCGTATTAGCTAGGCATACTTCTTTTTTCCTGTAGGTGTTTATAAAGTACTCTGTATTTATTTAACTGGTTATCTGTTGATAAACATTTGGATTTCACGGGTATATTGCAGATGTGTGGTATTTTGCATGGATATGCAAATAGATCAACTAATACCTGAAGTGAAAGTGCTCTGTCATCAGGTCAGTGAATTTTAAAATTTCAGATATTTTTCTAAATTCCTCTCCAAGAAGTTCAGGGAAGGTCAGCCCCATGTGGACACGGTTGGGTCCCTGTGCCTCACAGTTTTGATGGACTGTGCTAGCTTAGAGTCTGATTTTTGCCAAGCTGATATCTTCTCCCTGTGTTTTTAATTTGCATTTTGATTATGCTGAGTGTTATTGGGCATCTTTTCACATTTGGAATTCTTTTACTGTGAACAGTCTGTCCCTATCCTTTGCCCATTTTTCTGTTAGGAAAATGAAGAATGAAAGAGGTTTTTACAAATGCAGAATAGGGAATAAGACAAGGCCACCAGATAACTGTCATTGAAAAATGACCCAAGGCATTCCACCTCTGTTCCGGTTAGTTGCCTGAGATTTCTTCCCCCTTCCTGCATAACCAACCGCCAGCTCTGAAACCAAGAGAGAAAGCCTGTAAATTAAATTCTGTGTTTAGAATTGCAAATCTGTGCTTGGAATATGAATTGTCTGAGTAACCACTAGGCCCCTGCTCTGAGTTGGGTTTATCTCTAAGGGGCTGATGTGAGCTTGGTTGGAAATAGAGGGAAAGTTTGTTGAATGCATTAAATAGGTTTGGGATAAAGTTAGAGATTGAAGGAAGCACATATTCCTTGAACTGAAGTTCAAAGACCAGAGTCGGGGATTGATTTCTCCCTAGACTACAACATATCTTTATTCTTCTGTCTCTTCTTCCTGGTTAGAAATGGGCTAAGTTCAAATCCACAGGGACAGAAGTTTCCATCTGAATCTGCTCTTACCTCTTAGAACGTTGTTTTCAGGATGGGAAAAGCATCAGGGCTGTGCTGTTGGGGTCTTGGTTGCCACTTGGTTTGCAGGGTGAGATTAAAGCAGGCATGGTGCCACATCCTTTATACTCTCCAGAAGGTACACAAAGTCGCTCCCAGGGTCTGTCAAACCTGGCTCTCTCAGAATAATCCCTGAGCTAAGTGAGAACATACAAAAGCTGATCTGTGCTTTCCAAGATGGTATAGTCTAGCTAGGAGAATAAGACTACTCCGATGGTCCATTTTGTATGTCAACTTGATTGTGCCACAGTGCTCAGATAATTTAGGCAAACATTCTTCTGGGTGTTTTTGTGAGGTTTTTTGTTTGGTTGGGTTTTGGTTTTTGAAGGAGACTATCATTTGAATCCATGGGCTTTGGGGCTAAGGATGTAGCTCTGCGGTAGAGCTCCTGCCTAGCATGCACAAGTCCCTGGGTTCAATCCTCATTACCACCAGAAGTCCAGGGACTTTGAACAAAGCAGATTGCCTTTGGTCATATGGGTGGGCTTCATTCAGTCCTAAAGGCCTTTTATAGAACAGAAACTGAGCTCCCCAAGCAGTAGGAATTCTGTCAGCAGATTGCCTTTGGCCTCTCTTCCCTGTGACTCCAGCCTGCTGCTCTACCCTGCAGATCTGGGCATATTCATAATCCTGTGAGTCAATCCCATAAAGCCAACCACTCTCTTTCTCTTCTGTCTCTTATATAGGCATACATATATACATAAATATGTAGCTATGTAAAATATAAATACAATATGAAATAATACACACGCTATGCATATATGTGTGTTTCTGGAACCCTAGCTTTAATGAGGTACATGCTCCTAACCAGAGTTTTTAGGGAAAAAGCCCAGGCTCATAAAGCTCTAAAAAGCTGGGCTCAGCCAACCATCCCAATACACCAATTTTAGAAACAAGTAATAGTGAAAAGCAGAGAAAGGAGCTAGCTTTATTCTGTGTGACCATGTTGGGTAGAGGATGAGAGTGCTGTCAACAGGAAGGACACCTCCAGTTAGGGAAACCTTGAAAAGGAGGTGGACGTTGCACAGGATCTGAATCAAACCCAAGCCTGAATGGGTGGGGGAAGCAGAAAGGGCCTTCTGCACAAGAGCCATTATGTGGAGCCGGGATCATGCAGGGACCAGCTGAGGGGTCACAGACTCTTCTGGCCCCCGTGCTGCCCTCATGGCCACTGTCACAGTTGCAACGAACGCTCACTAGTGGGGTGTGTGTAGAAACCATATAGCCATCTTTAGGACTTAAGCTGGGGTCCTTTGAGCATGTACATACCCTGTGACTAGTTTCTTTCCATTCTAGCAGAAGTTGATGTTGAATAAATATTATGGAATTAGCTAATTATAATCTGTGGCAGAATTAGTTCCCTACCCTCTTCCCCAAAAGTGTCAGGAATCTGGCAGTGATGACTATAAGGACTGCTTTGTCCTTACTACTTTCTGTTTCAAGATACATACTTGTAAGCAATTCAGATAATATATAAAGCTACAGAATAGAAAATCTGTGGTCCCATTGCCCAGAGATGAGATACAAAGGAAAACAGGTAAATCACCATCTACTGTAAAAGGTGACAGATTATTACTGCCTCCCTATCAAATCTTCTCTGCTCTTGACCCAAGACCCTCACATCCACTGAGTACCCCTGTGAAGTAATCAGTGTGTAGGGTCTGAATACAAATACAGCATCAGCTATCCTTGCCCTCTGAGACTGTCCCCAATCATGACAGTATCTTCTAGACTCTAAGCTTTTTATTTTTTATTTTTTATTTCTTTATGTGTATGAGTATAATGTCTGCATGTAAGTAGGTGCACCCATGTTGTGCAATGCTGCGGAGGTCAGAAGAGGATGTCGGATTCCCCTGGAACTGGAGTTAAAGATGGTTCTTAGCCACCAAGTGGGTGCTGGGAATCGAACCTGGGTCCTCCGCAAGAGCAGTCGGCGCTCTTAACCGCTGAGCCATCTCTCCAGTCCCGACTCTAAGCTTTTATGGGTTTTGGTGTTTCTGGACTACCTCTTGGCTGCTGGACACATAATCCTGTATTTATGCTTCAAAATATATTTTTTTGTTTATTTTTTCTTTCTCAAAATATATTTTTAAAAACTTTTCTTCCCCAAATTGTGGTAGGGGGAAAAAAAAAAACTTCTTAGAATATTTCTCTGAAACAATTTCCACTTCCTAGAGGTATAAAGTATTTCCTTTTGAAGAGCTCCTTTCATGACTTCTTTCTGGTTGGTCTGGAAATTCACCCTCTTTAGTGCAATGAGTTTTTGGTTTGTTGTTCGTGTCTGAGGATTCAAACATTTTTCACCCTGACAAGCCAAACTGGTTTAGTTTGATCTCTTTTCATGGATAAAAAGAAGCATTGTTCTGGGGCTGGAGAGATGGCTCAGGGATTAAGAGCACTGACTGCTCTTGCAGAGGACCTGGGTTTGATTCCCAGCACACACATGGCCGCTAAGAACCATCTTTAACTCCAATTCCAGAGAATCCGACACCCTTTTCTGACCCCCGAGGCATTGCACGACAAGGGTGCACCAGCCTACATGCAGATAGTACACTCATACACATAAAAATAATAAATAAAAATTAAAAAAGAAGCATTGTTCTAAGTGAAAAAGAATAGGGAGTGCTATTTCTCTTATTGACATTTTTATGTTAATAATTTGTTGTTGGTGGTTGGTTGGTTTTGTTTTAATATATTCCTTTATTGATTTTTGGTGCATTTCATACAATACATCTTAATTCTATTTAGACCCCCTCCCCTATCTGCGCTCCCGTAGCATGCCCACCAGCATGCATTCTGTCATATATATTAATGTCTATCAAGTCAAGTTTGTGTCCCCAGATGTCCCTGGGTGTGAGTTTATTCACTGCAGCCTGGTCAGCCTATCTAGTATCACTCCCTTAAAGAAGATCAACTCTTCTTCAGCCAGCAGTGATCACCTGCCAATAGTTCCTCAGTCTGAAAGCCACTGTGTCCTTATGTTCATGCTGGCTCTTATAATCTTTCCACCCCTTCTTCCAGAATGGTCCCTGAGCCATGGGTAGGTAAGGTTTAATATAGGAGTCCAATCCACTGACATGCAGTCTGCAGTCTCTCATTCTCTATACTTTACCAGTTGTGATCTTCTGTGTGCATGAGGAAGCTGTGCTGGTGAGAGTTGAGAAAGTTCCAGGCCAGCCAGGACCACATAGTGAGACCTTATCTCCAAGTTTTAAGTTTTTGAGACAAGTTCTTACTAGTGTAGCCCAAGGATGGTCTAGAGGTCACCACATGCCCAGGAGGCTTAAAACTCATGATCCCCCAGATCTAGCCTCTTGAATGCTGGTATTACAGGCATGTGCCACCATGCCCAGCTTCATCCAACAAGTTTTGTTCTGGTATTTCCTTCGTTTTTGCTGGGGATAAAATCCAGGGTCTTGGGCCTGTTAGGGCCATACTCTACAGCTGAGCTGCATCCCTAGCTCATTTTCTTGTGCTCTAAGGATTGGCCTTAGAGGGTCCAGACCCATAGCTTACCACTCTTGTATCCAAGGAAAATCCATGAGGACTTCCTAAAGTTTACCTCATTTTATTCAAGACACACACTCCCCATCCACCTGTCCTGTCCTACCTGTTGGCCACAGGATGCCAAGCCCTGCTCATACTGAACAGGTGGTATCTCCCCTTGCTCTGTAACCCCTGTGGTACTGTATCCTCTGCAACAGGCCTGCCACCCCTCCCGTTACCCCGGCAGAAGGGTCCGTATGCAATTCCAGGCACAAACCATCAGGCTGGAAAGAGCAGGAAAAGCATTCACTAGGAAATGGCACTTGCTGTTTTGTTCAGATGGCAGGCAGGCCTGGACCACAAGGCCAAGATGGGCTTGTGCTGGACCCAGCTTCTAACTCAATGTGGGAGAAGAGAATGATGTGGCTCTTTCTCATTTATATTACGGTCCCTGCCTATTCAAGGTTTCTGTCTGAATAAAGACAAATGACCCTCAGCCAGTTATTACCAGAAGCACAATCTCATTCTGTCCTCACAAGCACTTAGGAAAAAGGCATCATTATTAGGCTGTGAAAGGTTAAGCAAATTACCCAAGGTCACATAGTTAGTGAGTGGCGAACCAGGATTGAACCTGAGGGTTTAATTTTCACCTATACTGGACACAACTAGATAAAGCCAAACCTGTTTCAAAGTGAAAAAAAAAAAACAACAACAGAACTTGGTGATGGATGGGATGGTCTCTTTCAGATAATTGGCTCCAGTTGTTATCATTTTGATAGCAAATGCCAAGTGCAAATTTGTTTTATGGCTTAATGAGGAGGAAAGCTGCAAGGTAATTAATTTACACCAAAGTATAATAATAGCAAGAACTTCTGTGGAGTTTTCTTTTAATTGTGTGTGTGTGTGTGTGTATGTGTGTATGTGTATGTGTGTATGTGTATACAAACACATGTATATACAGGTGCCAGAAGAGGATGTCAGCTACTTCAGAACTGGAGTTACAGGCAACTGTGAGCCACCTGATGTGGGTGATGGGATAGAACTCCAGCCCTCTGCAAGAGCAGCAAGAGTTTTTAACTGTTGAGCCATCTCTGCAGCCCCATTAGGAAGTTTCTATGAGACATAACACCTTCCCCCCCTCCCCCCGCCCCCACACACACTCCTGCTCCTTTTGTTCCTTCTATCTGGAGGATCAAACCCAAGGTTCCACTACTGTGCTGGATAGCTTTAGTGTTAACCTGACACACCTGGGTGAGGGAGCCTCAACTGGGGAATTTCCTCTATTGGACTGGCCTGTGGCCATGTCTGTGGAACATTTTCTTGATTGTTCAGTAATGTGGGAGAGCCCAGCCCACTGACGGTGATGCCACCCCTGGGCAGGTTGTTGTATATTGCATAAGAAAGCCAACTGAGCCTGGGCCAGGGGAGCAAGCCAGTAAGCAGCATTCCTCCATGGCCTGTGCTTCAGCTCCTGCTTCCAGGTTCCAGCCCTGAGAGTTCCTACCCTGGGTTCCCTTAGTAATGAACTGTGACTGGGAGATGTAAGATGAATAAACCTTTTCCTCCCCAAGTTGTTACTGGCCAGAGCGTTTTGTCACAGCAATGGAGAAGCAAACTAGAACAACCGATGAGTTATAGCCCCAGACTACATAAGTTTTCTCTAAGAGCTTAATGCTCATAGAACTTACCAATCCTGACAAGAAGCCCCTAAGAGAGGAGCTGTTATCACTGCCTTTCACAAATAAAGAAACTAAAGGAACTTGCCCGCAGTCAAGCTCTAATTAATTCCAGGCTGGCTGACCACAGGGCTGGGTTTTGAACATCAGCCATGCAGCTTTCAGGGTCTTCTTGCCATGTCAATGTCACCCTTACCAAAGCAACCCATGTCTCTGAGGCACATGCTTTAATCTCATATAAACATGGTCGGAAGATATAAAATTTTCCCTATACAAGACAGCCTGTACGAAAGCACACCCAGACTTCACACCATTGTATATGAATCCCAATCTGTTGGAACCTACTTATTGGGATGTCCTGAACTGAAAAGAAAAAAAAAAAATAGGTCTCCTGACCAGACACTATTTTCTGAAATAGTTAGGAGGTTATAGGAGCTTGGGGAGTTATTTAAAGGATAAGTCTGTGGGGAGATTTTTCTCAGGCTTCCAGTGAAATCTTTTTATTCTGCACATGTGGCCTTCTTGGTGCTTAATAAAGTTCTGCTTACTGTGGATGACTGCCCAGTTATGTTTAGAAAGAGTGTTGTTAACAGAAGCCAGTGGAGAAGTAGTCATCGGTTCTCATTAGCACAGATCCTTCTGGAGCAGAGAATACAGGTTTCGCAAAAGCCACACTCAGCCACCTGTGAAAGAGATCCAGCAGGAGAGGATGCTGATGTGCATGTGGGTCCAAGAGGGTGTTGGGCCAGCTCATCTTTCCTGGGTTGCTGTGAGCTGAAGCGTGGAGCCACACTCAGCCCTCATTCCTATTGCAGGTTCCTCAAGGGCTCCCCACTATTCAGACTGAGTCCAAGCACTGGCTAAACCCAACAAGCTTAACCCCATGTCCTTGCCAGCTCTCTTCCCAGTCCCCTGTCTTCCAGTCCAGCCCTTAGCAGCTCCCTTTCCCCAACAATGCCTTCTGCAGGTTCCTTCCTGCCAGAAATGTAATTCTCCTTTTGTTCCATCTGGCAAACTCTATTTCGTCCTTCAAGAGTCTTCTTGGGACATCTTCTTCAATGTTCCTGGGAGAGGGCTTATTCACTCCCCCAGAATGCCATGGGGTACTTCTAATATAGCTTTATTGTACAGCAGTTATTTGGGCGACTGTCTTCCTCTCTATATAGAGAGATTGAGAATATGGGGTTTTGTCTTTTTGTCTTTTTTGAGACAAGGTCTCCCTGTAGCCCCAGCTGGCCTGGAACTTGCTATCTAGACCAGGCTGGCTTTGCGATCTGCCTGCCTCTGCCTCCCAAGTGCTAGGATTAAAGGTGTGTACCACCATGCCTGGCAAGGATCTGGGGTTTTTTTTGCTTTCATTTTTTTCCTGTGGCTCTACCACCTGGCACATTGCCTAGGAGATTTGTTGACACTGGGCAGGTTATATATCCTGACCTCTGTCCTGCCTGCCAGATATCTGATCTTGGCAAGCCTTCTATGACCAGAGTCCAGCTAAAATTCCTAGATTTTGGACCCATGAATTCTTCCTTTTGTCCAGAGTAGGAGTGGGTCATTGGAAACCAACCCAGCCTAGCACCAGACCTCAGAAAAGATGAACTGAGCCATCAGGCTCAGCTTTCAGGAATCTGAGCAAAGATGTGACAACTGCCAGGCAAAGAAGGAAGGGGCGTGGCTGACTAAAATGAAGGGAAGAGGAGTGAGGACTTAGAGATGCCTGATCCAGACTGTGCAGAGGGCACAGAGCTGCCTTGTTCCTCAGAAGACGCTGGCTCTTGTTTCAGGAAAGGTCAGCTGAGCTCTGGCCACTGTTCTTGATTTCTGTGTCCCAGCTTCCCTTAGCAGAAGCTCACCTCCAAGAGGCCACATGATCATCGCCTCCTGGTGTCCTCCCTGTATACCCCTTTCACGTTGAATAAGGCTGACTTGTGCTGGGATGGTGGCTACAGCTTATAATCTCAGCACTTGGGAGTTAGAGTCAGAAGGATTAGGAGTTCGAGGTCAGCCTGGGATATGTAGTGAACTTGAGGCCAGCCTGGGCTACATGAGTCTCTGTCTCAAACAAGCATCGGCAATAACAAAAAACTGACGGGATAAGATGTTGCAGAAGTGATAGTTGAAGAAAGACCATCAAAGACACTGCAGGCTCTGCCTCTGTCTCGGATTCCCTGCTTCAGCAGGGGAAGGCAGTAACTATGTTGTGAAGCTCTTCATACAGTGTTGGGTAGAGGCCCAAATAGGGAAGCTGAGGCCTGTGGCCAACCTACTTATCAATAAGCATGTAAGAGCCACCTTGACGAAGGGTGCATAACCAAAGCATATTTTTTCCATCTTTCACTTTTATGTAGGACCACTCATTTTATTTATTCAATACTTACTGAATTTCTACTATGGATAAGGAACTAAAAGACAAAATTGAGCCAGAAATTAATCTTGCTTCCAGAAAACTTATAATCTAATAGGACATTCAAAATTGCATATAACTAAAATACTATGCAGAAACATCTTTATAAATTTTTATAAGCATATATTGCCTGTATGTATGTAAATGCAGCAGGCATGTTCAGAACCCTCAGAGGCCAGAAGAAGGCAGCAGATCTGCAGCTGGAATTAGACAGTTGCTAGCTACTAAGTGGGTGCTGGGAACTGAACCTATGTCCTCTATAAGAGCAGGAAGTGCTCTTAACTGTTGAACCATCTCTCCAGGGCTATGCAGAAATTTCTAAAGCCTTTCATCATAAAGACTGGATAGTTGCCTTTTCTTGAGGTCAATCTTCCAAACTAAAATGTAACATCCACCCAGACTTGTGCTTAAGCACAGTTTGTTACACTTGGCACAAGGTAAATATTTATTAGTGGCTCTTCCTGTGTTCTCATAGCACTCTTAGAAGAAAATCAGGGTGTTTAGTGGTTCGGCCCTAAAATTAGTCTTCTGGACTTGGATCCTGGCTTCATTACTTGCTGAGAAGTGAACATGGAAAAGTTAATGAAAGTCTGTGAAATTCGATTTCCTGACATGAAATGTGTAGATAACAAGAGCACCTAGTTACAATACCAAATAACAGCACATCAGTGTTATCATGTAGCTGTCATGAGATGTTCATGGACTAGACTTGGAAAGGGGCTGGACATATGCTACACACCCAACATGTCATCACACTGATTACAGTTGTGGTGGTTTGTTGACTGTCAGCTTGGCAGGACCTAGAAACACCCGGAAGATGGGCCTTTGGATGGGCCTGTGGGGGAACTATTTTGATTTCATTAACTGAAGTGGAAAGACTCATCTGAGTTGTGGGCAGGACTATTCCCTGGGCAGGGGATCCTGAACTGTATAAAATGGAGTAAAAGGGGCTAGAGAGAAGACTCAGGGGTTTTGGTTTTTTGGGGGGTACTTTTTGGTATTTTTTGAGACATCTCCCTTTAATCCCTGCTGGCCTAGAGTTTGTTCTGTAGACCAGGCTGGCCTTGAACTCACAGAGATCTGCCTGCCTCTGCCTCCTGAGTGCTGGGATTAAAGGCATGCACCACCAGGCCCAGCAGAAGACTCAGTTGGTTTTTTGTTTTTGTTTTTGTTTTTGTTTTGGTCTTTTCGAGACAGGGTCTCCCTGTAGCCCCAGCTGTCCTGGAACTCACATTGTAGACCAGGCTGGCCTTGAACTCACAAAGATCCGCCTGCCTCTGCCTCCCAAGTGCTAGGATTAAAGGCATGCGCCACCACGCCCGGCAGAAGACTCAGTTTTTAAGAGGGCTTACCACCCTTCCAGAGGACCCAAGTTTAGGACCCAAGTTTAGTACCCATGTTAAACAGTGTAAAACTGCCTGTAACTCTAGTTCCAGGAGATCTAATGCCCTCTTCTGGTCTCTCTGGGTACTTGTACACACATACTACATATAAACACACATCTTAGTAAAAAGAAAAGAGCACAGTTGTTTTGCCTGTCTTACTGGCAAATGCAGCTACCCTGTGGCTGCCACTGCTTTTGCCATCCTTCAAAGATGTGAGAAGACACAGCTTTTCAACCTTCCAATATGGACTGAAGACTCATGTCTCTCCAAGAATCCTCCAAACCTTCTGTGCCAGATGGGGACTGCTGAGACATCCAACTTGTGGTCTGAGCTACTACTGGGGTTTCCACTTCTTCAGACTATAGACTGCCATTGCTGGACTACCCAGGCTGTATCATGGAGACCAGTACAGGAAGATCAAGACAGGACTCGGTGCTTACTGGACCTCATTTGGTGACCATGGGAAGGGAAAACCCCAGTGTGGAATACAAGGGCAGAACTGATGGTTGTTTGGGCTTGCCAAGGAGGAGACTTCAAAATGACATCTTTCAGCCTAATTTAAAAAATCATAAGCTAGGGGCTGGAGAGATGGCCTAGTGGTTAAGAGCACTGACTGCTCTTGCAGAGGACCCGGGTTCGATCCCCAGCACCCACATGGCGGTTGAGAACCGTCTTTGACTCCAGTTCCAGGGGAATCCGACGCCCTCTTCTGACCTCCGCGGCATTGCACAACACGGGTGCACAAACCTGCATGCAGACAGTACATTCATACACATTAAAAAAAATCTTACATTCATACACATTAAAAAAAAGTTTTAGCTAAAGATGCTAAAACCTATGATATATGTGGCATGCATATGTTCATATTTTGGAGTGATGTATATTGGAAGGAATAATAACAACAACAAAACACACATATAAGCACACACAGATACAAATAAATAAAGTATTTTGGGGGGTCTTTTCGAGACAGGGTCTCCCTGTAGCCCCAGCTGTCCTGGAACTCACTCTGTAGACCAGGCTGGCCTTGACCTCCGCCTCCCAAGTGCTAGGATTAAAGACATGTGCCACCATGCCCCGCAAATAAATAAACTATTTTTTTAAATATTTTTATTTATTTATTTATTTTTTTATGTGTATGAGTGTACTGTCTGCATGTAGGTTTGTGCACCCGTGTTGTGCAATGCCTCGGAGGTCAGAAGAGGGTGTCAGATTCATCTGGAACCGGAGTTAAAGACGGTTCTCAGCCGCCATGTGGGTGCTGGGGATCGAACCCGGGTCCTCTGCAAGAGCAGTCAGAGTTCTTAACTGCTAGGCCATCTCTCCAGCCCTAAATAAACTATTTTAAACAGACACATGAGCTGAGCACCAGCATTCATGAGTTCATTGCTCTCTTCTGACGACTGGAAGAATGTGACCATCTTTTTTTTTCTTTTTTTTTTTTTTGGGACATTGTCTCCCTGCTACCCCAGCTGGCCGGAACTCACCTCCGTATACCAGTTGCCCTTAAACTGCACAGAGATCCACCTGCCTCTGCCGCTTGCCTCTCGAGTGCTAGGATTAAGGCATGTGCCACTACACAACTGAGTTAAGTACATTTTCACCACCATTCAAACCCGGGTCCTCTGCAAGAGCAGTCGGTGCTCTTAGCCGCTGAGCCATCTCTCGGCCCCAATGACCATCTTCAAGCTTCTGCTGTATTGACTTCCCTGCGGTAAGAGACTGGCCTGGAACAGAAAACTAAAGTAAGCCCTTTCTCTCTTTAAAAATGCCAGAGAGTGTTACCAAAGGCCACTAAACCAATAAAGCAAATATAGGTCTCCTTGAGTCAAGCAAGACTCTCCGTCAGCACCAGCTACACCTCATCTGCCTGGAAATACTGTGCAGCAGTGGCAGCCATTGTCTGTATATCCCAAATTTAATTGGCTGTTAGCTCTCTCTCTGGAGGAATAAACCCATGGCTGATGCACAAGCTTACATCCTCTAATGGTTAGGAGATGTTATAACCACATGACAGCCCTGTCATACTTAACAGAAGAAAATGTAATTCATGGATTAACATACCATCCAACCACACGAAGACCCTGTCATACTTAACAGAAGAAATGTAAACTCATGGATTAACATACATCCAAACATCTGTGTCTATATCCTAAGTAACCTACCATAACAATTAGTAATGTTTAAACCATATATTTAATTGCGCGTGCTTCATTAGAAGGATTGAAAGGCTATATATTATACTGTTTAAATACCTATATATCTAATTGCATGTGCTTCATGAGTAGGATGAAAGGTTAAGCCCAGACAAGCTGGCAGCCCATGAAAGAAAACAGCCAGAATTGACTAAGACCAAGACAACAGCTCCAGAAGAAAGTAGAGTGTTTTGCTCTTCTCATCCACCTGTGCCCTTTCCTAAGCCTCCGTGGAACAATCTTCGGAAGAAGGGGCGTGGTAGAATGTAGGGCTGCGATTGGGGTGAATGGTGAAACTACAACAATATAGACTGGACACTCATTTGATCAACTGATTTGAAATACCAAGACCCCCCTGCTGATGGTGGGACCATGAGCTGTGTGGGTTTGGGCAACCAAACTAAATTGGTTTTACATGAAGGATGGCTTGTACTCACAGATTACACGTTCAATGTTAAAAAAAAAAAGAAAAAGAAACAACCAAAACAAAACAGAAAGATGCAGAAAAGTTATGGCAGAATACATGATCTGGGATGGGTAGGGGTGGGGTTGGGGGAAGGGAAGGGGATATATGCCTGAACTGAATTGGAAAATGATGTATGAAATACACAAAGCATCAATAAAAAAAATACCAAAAAAAAATTTATTATTTTAAGGGGCTGGAGAGATGGCCTAGTGGTTAAGAGCACCGACTGCTCTTGCAGAGGACCCTGGTTCAATCCCCAGCACCCACGTGGAGGCTGAGAACTATCTGTAACTCCAATTTCAGGAGAACTCCAGTTCCAGGGGAATCCGGCACCCTCTTCTGACCTCCGCAGCTTTGCATGTCACGGGTACACAAACCTACATGCAGACAGTACATTCATATGAACAAACAAACAAACAAACAAACAATTAAATAAAATTATTATTTTATATGTACCAGTGCATTGCCTGCATGTGTGTAAGTAGACCTGTGTCATGCAATGCCCACAGAGTCAGAAGAGAGCATCAGACCCCCTGTAACTAGAGTTACAGACAGTTTTCGCCCCCATGTGGATGTTGGGAATTGAACCCAGGTCCTCTGCAAGAGCAGCCAGTGCTCTTAACCACTGAGCCATCTCTCCAGCCCTGCTTTCTCTCTGAAGTTGCTTTTGTCAGAGCAACAGAAGAAACTAAGATGATGACCTGCATTTTACAAAGAAGTAAAAAAGGAAATGAGGGTTTGGAGCGATCCCTTAAGCTGTGGCTTGGTATATATTAATTTATCTTGGTGGCACATGCTGGGGATAGAAGCCAGAGCTTTGTGCCTAGTAAAGTGTTCTACCACTGAGCTCTACCACAAACTCTACATGATCATACTATATCACTCAAATATCTCCAAAAAAGGTGGTAAAAGAATAAAGAAGAGTTTGTTGGCATCCAAAGATGATGATCAAAATCTCTTGAAAATAGTGTTGTAAATGGAGGACAACAGGATCCTGAGCTCCTGCTGCTTTTGCTGCTTTCCCTCTTAGAGGGTTGATGGTTTCTGGCTGAGAAGCCCTTGGGGTTGGGGAGATAGAGTGGCTGTTGGTACAGTCGCTCCTGCAAGACTCATAAGGCAATTTATAGCACAACTTAGAACCACGGGGATAGAAGGATTAGTAATCGTGCTCTCTGCTGATGTAAACTCTATTTGGATACAATAATGTTTTAAAATAACCTACAATACAATTACATCCTCAGGATGGGGGTTGGATGAGTACAGAGATGCCATTCAGACAGTTCATTAACTAATTACAGAGCCTACAAGCTAAGCCTGCTACAAGGCAGGAACTGCGGGGATGACTCACAAAGCTGAGCTCAGGGGCCAGAGGGGTGTTCAGCGCTCTAGTTCTGAGTAGCAGCCTTGAATGATAAACAGGCTCTTCTCTCCCTTGCTGTCTGTAGCATCCGTGGGAAGGTGCTACGGGAAGCCCAGAAATACTGCCATGGGCTGGTCACATGACATCAAAATGCCTTGCTCCTTCTTTTATGGTTCTCTGGATTAAAACTCTACAGATACAGAATCTTGGAGAGCTTGGACAGGGCCAGCAGGTGGCTGGTCACTCCTGCAGTTTGGATCTCTTGTCTTTGTTTTGGGTAGAGTGCTGGGTGGGAGAAATATTTACTAGGGACAGAAGGGACCGATGTCCAGCTGCCTGGGGAGCACCTGTTGGGGAGGCAAGAGTTCTCCACTCACAGGATCAGAATGGCTACCCCATCCACCAGGCTGATTGCTCACCCAGGATCCAGGATTTCAGAAAGTGTTTAGGGTCGGAAAACTGTTTGCCAAACCGGGCATGGTGGCCCATGCCTTTAGTCCCAGCACTCAAGAATCAAAGGCAGGCAGATCTTTTTGAAATGGAGGCCACCCTGGTCTACAAAGGGAGACCCTGTCTCAAGAACACACACACACACACACACACACACACACACACACACACACGAAGTGCTTGCCAAGCATATAGGAGGCCTGCCGCTTTGGACAAGTCACTATTTGAATCTTTTTTTGGTCTTTTTTTAAGACAGAGTCTCCCTGTTGTCCCAGCTCTCCTGGAACTCAGTGTGAAGACCAGGCTGGCCTTTAAATCCCAGAGATCCTCCTGCCTCTGTCTCCCAAGTGTTGGGATTAAAGGCGTGTGCCATCATGCCCTGCTTTTTTTTTTTCACTTTCAAATGGAAAGAGTTACTGTAGGGGCTGGGGACATCACTCAGCTGGTAGAGTGCTTGCCTAGCATGCACGAAGCCCTGAGTTGGATCCCCAGCACTGCATAAACCAGGCATGTGCCTCTAATCATAGCACTTTGGAGATGAAGACAGGAGACAGCCACATTGCAGAGTTAGAGGCCAACATGGGATGCATGAGACCTTGTCTGTTTTTTTTAAAGTGATAGGATCAGATGATGGAAGAAATGTAAAGTTTCAGCCTAATGCTTGGCAAGAAGGCTGGCTCAGTAAGTACAAACTTTCCCCTTGGTGACATATGACTTTAGCATGTGCTTCCACGTGACCTTCAGAGCACAGGTTCGGATTCTTCCTCGACATCGTCACCCCCAATGTCATGCGTCTCTGTCTCACTCAGGTCCCACACTAGTTTGGTCAGTCTTGTGAAGGTATTTTATGTTTGCATGTTTGTTTGTTTGTTTGTTTGTTTGGCTGGTTGGTTGGTTTTGGTTTTTGTCAGATAGCATCTCATATAGTTCAGGATGGCCTCCAACTCACTATGGAGGTGAAGCTGGCCTTGAACTCACAATCCTCCTTACCTCTACCTCTGAAGTGCTAGGATTACAGGTGTGTGCCACCATGCCTGACTCTTGTGATAACAACTCAACATCCAGCCAGCCTTTAAAGCCAGCACTTGCCAGGCAGAGGCAGGCAGATCTCTGTGAGTTTATGACCAGCCTGGTCTACCCAAGGAATTCCAGACTACCCAGGGCTACGTAGTGAGACCCTGTCTCAAAAATAGATAAATAAAATAATATCAAAAGCTATTCTCCTGAATGAAACATTAAATATCTGTCTTTTCTGTCAAATGCTGTCAAACTATTATTTAGGACAATATAAATCTTTTTTTGAGACAGGGTTTTCCTGTGGCCCCAGTTGGCCTGGAACTCACTATGTAGACTAGGCTGGCCTTAAACTCACACAGATCTGCCTAAGTCTGCCTCCTGAGTGCTAGGATTAAAGGCATATGCCCCCCCCCCACATCCCCAATACAAATCTTTATTTTTTTTTGGCAGTTCTTAGCCTCAGCCTTTAACGGCTATGCTATCCCCCAACCCATAAATCTTTTAATCCGCCTATGTAGCCTCTAAAACTTCTGCTTGTATAAAATACCTGCTGCATTCCTAGAACCTGATGGCCTGGGGCAACTGAGCCGTCTCCCTTTTGTTCAACTTCTTTCCCTCCTATTCCTTCATCTCCTGTGTTCCAATTCTTTTAAAACTAGCCAGCTTTGAAAGACTATGAGGGCAGATCCCAGCCAATGGGGAAAAGACACAGTACTCTTGCCTTAGGGAAGAAAAAAACCTACCTATAAAACTTTCTGGTTGGGTGTGCTTGCTCTACCTGAATAATGCAACACACCCTTTTGCAAAAGTAAAAGTAGCCTTAGTGAGTTATTTTTGCCTGGTCCATTCACATTGTATGGCATCAATGGGGTCCTTCCTCGGACCTCAGATTTTATTTCTTTTTTTTTTTTTAAGACTTTTTATTTATTTGTTTATTATTTTTTTATGTGTATGAATGTACTGTCTGCATGTAGGTTTGTGCACCTGTGTTGTGCAATGCCACAGAGGTCAGAAGAGGGTGTCAAATTCCCCTGGAACTGGAGTTGTCCTGGAACTGGAGTTACAGATGGTTCTCAGCGGCCATGTGGGTACTGGGGATCGAACCCAGGTCCTCTGCAAGAGCAGTCAGTGCTCTTAACTGCTAGGCCATCTCTCCAGCCCCTCAGATTTTATTTCTAACACAGAAACCATCTCCCAACAGCCCCTGTTTAGAATCAACAGACTCCCTCCTCACTTTGTCTTAGAAAAAAATATTCTTTAAGAGACATGTAATTCAGGTCTGGACAAATGGCTCCACCAGTAGAGTCCTCACTGGACAAACATGAGGACCCGAGTTCAAAGCTCTGGTCTGTAACCCTAATGCTGAGAGATGGAGATGGCGATGGAAAATTCTTGAAGCTCACTGATCAGCTAGTCTACCTAGTAGAAGCACTCCAGGTTTAGTGAGAGGTGTTGTCTCATAAAGAAGATACCCAATGTTGACCTCTGGCCTCAACATGTGCAGACAGACAGACACGCGCATATGCGCATGCTTGACATCACTGAACCTAGCTGCCTGAACTATATTATTTTTCTATTTCCCTCTGAGGCTAAGCATTTCTGAGGCCCAAGACAGGATTAACATCTATATCAGCCTAGTAAATGCACTCTAGATTCAAGCCAGGAGCATTAGCACTCCTACCATTTCCTGCAATTGGTTTGAATCTAGGCTGGGAGCTTTAATACTGAATTGTAGACATCATGTTTCTATTCTGGAGGCTATTTCAATGACAACTTTGTGCAGACGAACCCTGGGTAAGGCACAAACTCAAAAAGCTTTGGCATTTACCTAAGGAGTCCACACAATGGGAATTTGGCTGTGACACAAGGAAGACACCGGCCTGGAGGCCTAGTGTGCAACCACCAGTGGTCAGACCTCTGCACCCATACTGAGCACTTGGAACAGGCCAGACATCCCTGGACGGAGCAGCCACAGAGGTGCCAGACGTGGGCTCTTTGAAACGACAGGATCAAATAACCAGGTCATTTCCATGAAATGGACGACACCAAACTCCTGTGCTAGGGAACCATGCTCTCACTTTGAGATTGAGCTCAGTTTGAGACTATGGACTGATTTCAGGCTAAATCTCCATGCTTAAATAATAGTCAGCTTTCGAAGGGAAGGACATTTAAGGCGGGAAGAGCAGGCAAAGACCCAAGTCTGTGTGCAGCTCTAGAGCCAGTGCAAGGAAGGTGACACCAGGGCCTGAGGAAGTAGCTCAGGCGGCAGAGCACTTGCCTGGCACCACATAAACTGGGTATGGTGGTGGTCCATGCCTGTGGTCCCTGGCTCCTCTTTCCCTCTCTGCCTCATGCCTGCTGTGACATAAGCTGCTCTCCTCTGCCTTGCCTTCTCCGCTATGATAGACTGAACCCTCCAAAACTCTGAGCCAAAATAAATATTTCCTGTTTTAAGTTGTTCTCTCAAGTATTTTGATCTCAGTTACATAAAGGTAACTAAGACACCTAGCATTTTGTCTTCAATACAACAGATTTCCCGGACCCGAAAGATAGGATCCTGTGAGCCTTCTTAAAATCTGCAGAGGATGCACCTTTATTTACCTAAGCTTTCTTTATAGAATACAAAAAGATTTCAGTTTGCTCCCCACACTTGGGGGGGGGCAGAGAAGGGCAGATCTCTGTGAGTTCAAGGCCAGCCTGATCTACAAAGTGAATTTAGAATAGCTGGGACTACAGGGAGACCCTGTCTCAAAAAAAAAAAGATCTCAGTTTGCATTTAGGCAATAGGTGACAGAACAGCAAGCCCACAGAAGCCAATGACCCGGATCCCAGGGGAGACCTCAGGCCTCAGGGCACAAAAACCAGTCTTGGGAAGGACTCAGCTACAGCGCACAGGAATGAGTTTCAGAGCAATTTTGAGATGAGACCACTAACATGGTGGCCATAATGGGGATCTGATAGTAGATATTATGTCAAAAGTTAGATCAGTGCAAGCCAGACACAGTGGCACATGCCTTTAATCCTAGCACTTGGGAGGCAGAGCCAGGTGGATCTCTGTGAGTTCAAGACCAGCCTGGTGTACAGAGCAACCTCCAGGCCACCTGGGACTAAAGGGAGACCTTATCTCAAAAAGACAAAAAAAAAAAAAAAAAAAAAAAAAAAAAAAGTTAGGCCAGTGCAGAAATGACTCAGGAATGAAATGAATGGAGGGTCTTTTCATGATTGTTCATGAATTTGGAGGGGAGCTGGTTCCTTTTTCCTATGTTGCACAAAGTAGATGAAAGATGTTTAGTAAGCTGGAGATACAGCTCACTGGTGGACTGCTTCTCCAGCATACATGAGAACCTAGGTTCTATTTCCAGTGCTGTAAAGCAACAACAATAACAACTATAAAAGGATCTTTAATTAGAGAGGGCTCAACAACTAAAAACTTGCAGTATTCATGGTCCGAGGTGGGTACCAGTAGAGAATCAGAGCTGGTTCAGCAGATCCCAACCTAGCAGATATCTGTGGGACTTACTGTGAGGTTTTGAATGAAAATGTCCTCTGTAAGCTCCAAGCATTTGAACACCTTGTCCCCAATTGGTGGCATTGTTTTGGGAGGTTTAGGAGATGTCCCCTTGCTGGAAGAAGCATATCACTCAGGGTGGACTTTACCTTTGCCCCATTTCAAATTTCACTCTTTTGGCTTTCTGTGCCAGCTTGAAGATGTGCAGTCTCAGCTTTCCACTCTGGCTGACTCTGCTCCCACGCCATTCCACCACGATGGACTCTTCCCCTTCTGGATGGTAGGTGTATTAGTCAGGGTTCTCTAAAGAAACAGAAGCAACGGGATGAATATATAGCTATATACAATTTATTGATTTTCTCACGTGACAGAGTTCAGGAGTCCATAGTAGCTGTGCAAGAGGCTAGAAATCCCGGGAACTGCTTCAGTCTGCAAGGCTGGGATGTCTCAGTAGTCCCATCTGGTGCTGAAGCCCATGGGTTCAGGAGATCTGCCAGTCTCATACACCGCTGGGATCCGAAGGGTTGATCACAGCAGCAAGACAAACTCACCAGATGAGAGAGAGGCAAGCCGCAGGAAAAAAAGGGACCAGTCCCTCTGCCATTGCCTTTAATACTGCCTGCCAGCAGAAGGTAACACCCAATTTGGGGTGGGCCATCCAGAGGTAGTCCAATCCTAAGATCCTTTCTCTTATTTGTTCCTTAGTCCAGTCAATTGACACCCAGGATTAACCATCACAAGTCCACCCTTGTCAACTTGACACCCAATAAATAGCCTCTCCCTATGTTATGCTTAAATGTCATTTTGAACAATGGCCAGGTCATAATTCCACCTAACATGTTTAAGGGTATCATGTGCAATAGCAAGCATTATATCTTAGAGTAGGTGGTAATGTCCTTGAGGAACACTTAGTCCTTCAGTATCTATAACTAAATTGAAACACTTAACACTTATCTCAGTTGCACATTCAAAAGGGAACAACACAAGTATACTGCTTACTATATGTATATAATATATATATTATATATATATATATATATGAAACAAGCAACATTCTTAACCAAATAGACAAAAGTTAATATCTATTTAATCACATTTCTGCAACTGGTCCCATGGCCTCAGCTGATATTTATGACTAACCTTCTTCTACTACCCATTCTGTATTTCTTCCACCATCAGCAAGCACCCTGCAGGTCTTGGTCTCTTTCCCTGGAGGAGTGACCATACCTTCATCCCTGAAGGGTCTGGGCCACTTATGTCCTGTCTGGTTTGGGTTGTTGGAGTTTTTCATTGACCTTAATCACAGGACATGGTAGCACCAGAAGGTGCCTCAGCATCTCCTGCCTTCCAACATAATCTTCCTTTCCCCATTGTGGAGAAAAATTCCAATTTCCCCCTGGTGTCTGGATCAATCCCTCCTCCTACTACTGTTATTCCTTCTTAGCCTGTTGGCTTAAAGGAAGTAGAAGCCCAAAGTGGCCAGGGGGAAGTCTTTGCTTCCAGTTCAATGGGACATTTGCTGTATCTCCTGGCAAAAAGCACTTCCCCCCTTTGGAGCCAAAACTTCTAGAGTGGGACCATAGGCATTTGGGCCACTTCTTCATGTAACTGCTTCTTGCCCTCAGGCCTGCCGGGCCCCGTCACGGAGACCACTTTATGGTCTGGTGGATCAGATAACACCAGCTCAGATGGGCAGCTCAGGTTGCATGGTGGCCCATTTCAAAGTTCAGTTTCCACTAGGCCCAATAGCAGGCTAAGAACTGTCTCTCAAAAGGAGAATAGTTGTTTGCAGATGAAGTAGAGCCTTACTCCAAAATCCCAAGGCCTCCGCTGTGATTCCCCTATGGGAGCCTGCCACAGACTCCAGACAGCATCTCTATCTGCCACTGATACCTCAAGCACCATTGGGTCTGCTGGATCATATGGCCCTAGGGGCAGAGCAGCCTGCACTGCGCCTGGACCTGTTGAAGAGCCTTTTCCTGTTCCAAGCCCCACTCAAAGTTTGCTGCCCTCTGAGTCACCTGATATATGGGTTGTAGTAACACACCCAGATGAGGAATGTGCTGCCTCCAAATCAAAAAGGCCCACTAAACGTTGTGCTTCTTTCTTGGGGAGGGAGGGGCCAGGGTGCAACAACTTATTCTTTACCTTAGAAGGAATGTCTCCTGCATGCTCCATACCACTGAACTCCTAGAAACTTCACCGAGGTAGATGGCCCCTGAATTTTAGTTGATTTATTTCCCATCCTCTCATGCGCATATGCTTTACCAACAAGTCTAGACTAGCTGCTACCTCCTGTTCACTGGGTCCAATCAGCATAACATCACCATATAGTGGACCAGTGTGATATTTTGTGGAAGAGTCAGGCATCAAGATCCCTTCTAACTAAGTTATGGCACAAGGCTGAGAGATTAACATACCTTGAGGTAAGACAGTAAAGGTATACTGTTGGCCTTGCCAGCTGAAAGCAAATTGCTTCTGGTGGTCCTTTGAACCGTATTGAGAAGAAAGCATTGGCCAGATCAATAGCTGCATACCAGGTCCAGGAGACTATTAATCTTCAAGTAAGGACACCACATCTGGTACAGCGGCTGCAATTGATGTCACTACTTGGTTGAGTTTTCATAGTCAACTGTCATTCTCCATGATCCATCTGTCTTTTGCACAGGCAAATTGGAGAGTTAAATGGAGATGTGGTAGGAATCACCACCCCTGCATCTTTCAAATCCTTGATGGTGGCACTAATTTCTTGCAATCCCTCCAGGGATATGATCTGTTTTTGGTTCCCTATTTTCCCTGGTAGAGGCAACACCAATGGTTTCCATTTGGCCTTTCCGCCATAATAGCCCTCACTCCACAGGTCAGGGAACCATGTGGGGATTCTGCCAATTTCTAATTATATCTATCCCAATTAACATTCTGGGACTGGAGGAAATAACCACAGGATGAGTTCTGGGACCCACTGGGCCCATGTGAGTCAACTTCAGCCAAAACTCCATTTATCACCTGACCTCCATAGGCCCCTACTTTAACGAGGGCCACAATGCTTTTTAGGGTCTCCTGGGATCAGTGTCAACTCAGAACCAGTATCCAATAGGCCTGAGAAGTCTGATTATTTCTTTTCCCCAGTGTACAGTACCCTAGTAAAAGCCTCAGGTCCCTCTGGGGAGGACAGGAGGAAGGCAAACAGATAACTCTTTGGTATTGTGACAAGTCCTCCTCATTGGAACAGGCCACCCCTTCATTCAAGGGGTTCTGGGTCTGTGAACTGTCTCAAGTCTGGAAATGGTTAACTGGGCGGGATTCACTACTCCTAAAATCAAATGTTGACTTCCTGTCATTTGTTCTAGAGCTTTTCTGCTTATACAGATCAAATAAAAACTTAGTAGGCTTCTTATGATTTGGTTCCTGGGAACACCATGATTAATTAGCCAGTTCCAAAGATCATTTCGGGTCATGCCATTATAGGCATTGTTTTGCCTTTGCCACCCATTATGATAACTTCATAACTACGCTCATCTGGCCTTGGCAGATTAGTGCTGCACCTGACCCTACCCTGAGGCCTTTTAAACCTATTAGTGTACATTTAATTTATGCAAGCAAGAACAACTTCCTCTAACTGTAAGATCTGGCATAAGAAATAGAGCAAAAACAAGCTCTTCAAAGTTCTGGTGTCTCTCTCAGTAATTTCCATCTTAAACTCAGTGAAAGGACATCTTCTGGGTCCTTCATATTGTGGAGAATGTGGTTTTACACTTAATCCACTCGGCATGCCCATCTGCCTGACCCTCACAATCCCTTCATCAATCTAAGCCAAGGAATATCAGGCATTCTAACTCACTGTTAGTAGGCCATGTTTTAATAAATCATCAGCCAACCATTCAAATAAACTTTTAACACCTTTTTTAACTGCTCAAGCTTCATGTTAAACCTAGAATCTCTACACAGTTGGCTCATATCGATAAATCAGTCTGATCCAATTTTATATTCCTTCCACCTTATCCCACACCCTTAAAATCCTTCCCACACATATTACTTGGGCTTCTGCCAGAATGAATAGGCAAACTCATTAATTTCTTTTTTTTTAATTTTTTTTATTAATTTTTATTATTTCTGTATGTGTATGAATATACTGTCTGCTGCAAGTCTGTGCACCTCGTGCAATGCCGGGAGGTCAGAAGAGGGTCTCGGATTCCCCTGGAACTGGAGTTCTCCTGAAATGGAGTTTCAGATGGTTCTGGGGCGCCCATGTGGGTGCTGGGGATCAACCCGGGTCCTCTGTAAGGCGGTCACGCTCTTAACCACTAGGCCATCTCTCCAGCCCCTCATTAATTTCTTTAGGGTGTAGTGCACCTCCTCGTGGACCAGACTTTCTATCTACCTTTAGGGCTTGTTAGCCTTCAATCTGGTTTAGGTCTAGAGGCAACAATTGTTGGGCCCTGAGGGACATTGTTCCCACTGGGAGGGGGGGATTAGTTTCCTCAGGCAAGGGTGGGGAGGGGGGGGGTTGCAGGGTGTGGATTCTCTGCTGAGGGTGGGGAGATTAATTCTCAGATAAAGAAAATCCCTCAGATCCGAGGGTTCAAAATCCTCATCATCGTGGTTCTCCACACATCTCCATCCCAAGTTTCAGGGTTCCACCTTTCCCCACCAGTGCTCTCACTTTGACTGCTGACACTCTTCGTGGCTGGGAATTAAATTTGCATTGTAAATCAGCCAAACGTATAATAAGGGCTCCAGCTTGATTTTCTGCAGCTTTAGCTCTTTGGCTGCTGGAGAGAAATGCTCTTCCAGGGCACACTTGGAAACCTTTAAATGTTGTTTCGAATCCGGAGCTGGTTATTTTTATCACTGAGCTCTTTATTTTCCTCTATCACTTTATCCAAAGATGCTAGGAGCAACCAGGACACATCATTATTTTCCTTATTTTTCACAATTTCTCAAAGTTTTATATATAGAGTCACTAAATTCCTTGTCCTCACAAGAGGCAAGTTAGGTAAATCAAATGGATCTATCTTCATAATTACATCAAATAGTCTGCACCAAGGATTATCATTCCTCTTCATGCCACCAGGAGAGCCTTCAGTAACTCTAGGCTTCATTGAGTTGGAGAGCTGGCTCCAGAAACTACCAAGCCCACTAAAGAAAATTCATCCTTTCAATTCTGTTTCTCTAGAACCATCCTGATACCAAAATTTAATAGTCAGGGTTCTCTAAAGAAACAGAAGCAACAGGACGAATATATAGCTATATACAATTTATTGATTTGCTCATGTAACAGAACTCAAGTAGTCCAACAGTAGCCACACCGCACTGGAGAGGCTGAGAATCCAGGGATCTGCTCAGTCTGTAAGGCTGGATGTCTCAGTAGTCCCAATCTGGTGCTGAAGACCCAATGGATTCCAGGAGATCTGCCGGTGTCAGTACATGCTGGGATCCAAAGGGTTGATCACAGCAGCAAGACAAACTCACCAGTGAGAGAGAGACCAGCCGCAGGAAAAAAGGGACCAGCTCCCTCTGCCATGACCTTTAATACTGCCTGCCAGCAGAAGGTAATGCCCACATTTGGGGTGGGCCATTGGGTGGGCCCCGGTTGAGGTAGTCCAATCCAAAAATCCTTTTTCTCTTATTTGTTCCTTAGTCCAGTCAAGTTGACACCCAGGATTAACCATCACAGTAGGCCTAGTAATCTCTTCCTTCTCTAAATTGCCTTGGTTATGGTGGCTACATATCACAACAACAGAAATGTGACTGATTCACTTAACTTAATTTTATAAAATGCCAGATTATTAAAGTGAGGACAGTTGAACTCATGGCAGTTGGAGATCTCAAATTGCTGCAGACAGTGCCTACTCGAATTTTTCCAGCCACTTCAGGAGCAGCTGGGAGGCTTCCTATGATGTGTGTAATGGAGTTAGCCCACAATTAGGAAACCCACTATTCTGAAGTCTATGCTGATTCTTCTGATGAGGTCGTTGATCAGTCCTTAGACCGGTTCTGCCCGGTACGGTCTCTGGCTCGCTCTTCGCTGGGACCCTCTGCTGAGTCTTTAGAAGCTTCCTGGCTCCCTTCATTCAATTCAAGCCTGTGGGGAAAAGGGCATACAACCTGGGTGTGCCCTCTCTGCCATAACAGAAGTTAAACATTTCCATGTTCCTCTCAGATTTGAACTCTCAGAAGAGAGAAAGATTTGGTTTGTTTATAAGGTTTAAAAAAGAAACTGGGGGGGGGGGCTGGAGAGATAGCCTAGCGGTTAAGAGCACCGACACTCTTGCAGAGGAGCTGGGTTCGGTCCCCAGCACCCACATGGCGGCTAAGAACCGTCTGTAACTCCAATTCCAGGAGAACTCCAGTTCCAGGGGAATCCGCACCTCTTCTGACCTCCGGGCATTGCACGACATGGGTGCCAGACCTCATGCAGACAGTAAGTCTTTACACTACAAAAAAAAAAAAAAAAGAAAAAAAAAAAAAGAAACTGGGGACATGGTTCAGTGGATAAACTGCTTGCTTTGGTCCCCAGAACCCACACAAAAGCTAGATGCAGTAGTGCACACATCTGTAATCCCAGCGCTCCTATGAGGAGATGGGAGAAACAGGAGAATCTTGAGGAGCTTGTGGGCCAGCCAGTCTGGCATACACAGCCATAAACAAGGGAGAACTTGTCTCAAACAAGATGGAAGGCAAAGCTAACATCTGAGGCTATCCTCTTATCTCCAAATGCATGCCATGGGTCACACACACCTCCCATTCACACACACAAGTAAATAAAACATAAAAACAAATGGGGTTTTAATAGACATCTTAAATAGCATGAGACAGTGAAGCTGGCTGACTTTGCTTCTCTTGGCCCATTTCATGATCTATACATGTGAGATAATAGTCATACCTTCTTCCTCTTAGGGTTACTGTGGGGATTAAAGGGACATAGGGGAAGCACTTGGTGCAATGCCTGACAGAGATAAAGCAAACACTGGATATATTGTGGCAGTTACCATTATGGGCATTCTATTTACAGAGATGACTTAAGAGTCTCTGCCCAGAAATCCTCTGTACTCACAAGAAAATACATGTAAGTCTGGGCATGGTGGTATGTGCCCATAATCTCAACAATCAGCAGGTAGAGGTACAAGGTCATCCTTAGCTACTTAGTGAGTTCCAGGCCAGTCTGGGCTACATGAAACCCCAACACACATACACACATAAGAGGAGGAGGAGGAAGGAGGAGGATGAGGGAGGAGAAGGAGGAGGAGGAGGAGGAGGGAGGAGGAAGAGGAAGGGAAGAAAGGAGGGAGGGAGGGGGTGGAAGAGGAAAAAGAAAAAACATCTGAAAAAAAAAAGAAAATACACCTATACAAACACACACATTGTGTTTCTCTTTGACTTGCTATTTTTACTTAGCAATAATCTTGAGTACGTTTCTATATGAGTGGTTATTGATTCCCCACATTCTTTTTGAATGACTGAGCAGTATTTCATTGAATGAGTATACCATAATTTGTACACCCAAAGGGGGATATTTAAAATATATAATGACTTTTTTGAGATTGTATATTTGAAAAAAATGCATGCAGACAATCATTTGAATAATTCAAACACATTTTCAACATCTATAAATCCTGTAAACAATGCCACTTGGAGACAAACTGGAACCTCAGATCAACAGCCAGAATGGACACGCCTAATGGGGCAAGTTAAAAACAGTGTAAGTTACTATACTTACTCCAGATTAATTTGGAACAGAATGGAGCATTAAAGGAGGTGTGATAGTTGTTTGTTCAAGCTTTTAACTACAATATAAAAGGACTAGTGGTTTTACTATTATATTTTCCATTTGGCTTCCCAGCACCTCAAATTCAATCAGTGTCCTGCTGTTCAGAGGTATTTTGAAATGTGCCAAGTCTTAATTGAAGTGGAAATGCCTGGAACCAAAGTTAATACCAAGAGCAACAGGGAGTCCAATTTATGGAGGTGAGCTGTTGCTAACTGCATTGCAACTCCTCTGGCTCCTGGGGCCTGTTTACACTCTGATTATAGCCTGGATGGCTGGGTACTGAGCTGAGCTGGGCAAGGCATGGAGCTCTGGTGATGCTGCTGAGCTTCAGGTTCCCTTGGAATGTAAGAAAAGAGTTGTGTTACAGGGTTGGGGGTCTGAGTCACACAGCATCTGGCATATCTTCTGCCAATAATTATGAAGCCTACCACACACTCCAGGCACTGTCCTGGGAGCTAGAAATCAAACAAGCAACATGGTGAGAGAGGATCTCTACTTTCTTTTTTTTTTTTTTTATTAATTTTATTTCTGTATGTGTGAATGTACTGTCTGCATGCAAGTTTGTGCACCCGTGTCGTGCAATGCCGCGGAGGTCAGAAGAGGGTGTCGGATTCCCCTGGAACTGGAGTTTCAGACGGTTCTCGTCTGCCATGTGGGTGCTGGGGATCGAACCCGGGTCCTCTGTAAGAGCAGTCGACGCTCTTAACCGCTAGGCCATCTCTCCAGTCCCGAGGATCTCTACTTTCACGCAGTTTAGAGTCTACTTGGGGAACCAACACAAGTAAATAAAATAGACCTTTTCATTAACACTGTGAAAACCATTAATGGAGTGAGGGAACAGAGTAAATAGGGGATCCACTGCATTTCTGTTGCTATAACAAATTCCAGAAATTGGATATCTTATAGAGGAAAGAGTTTTATTTAACTTACAGTTCTATAGAGTCAAGAGCATCTCATTTATATCTTCTTGGCTCTGGTGAAGTACTTTAATGGTGGATGGGATCACTGTGAGAGTATGTATATGAGAAGGAAGATCATAAATTGACTGAAATTAAGAAACCCAGGAAGGACTCAGACCTATTCTTTTCATAATAACCTATACCTTTGGGAACTAATCCAGTCCCAGGAGACCCGTGTTAATCCCTTTAGAAGGCAAAATCCTTGTGACCTAATTACCTTACACTGGGCCCCACCTCTTACAGGTTCTGTCTCCTCAACATCACCACACCAAGGAGCAAGCTTTCAGATGTCACTCTTTGGAGGACACATGCAACCTGTTTCTAAACCCTAGCATCTGCTTTCAGTAGAAAGTACTGGAAAGTCCAGCTTGATAGATGAGAAGTGCCCAGATGCGGGAACTCCTGTGAAAAATCATTCTAGGCAAAAATAAGAGCAAAACCAGGGCCCCAGGGTAGGAAGCTTAATATAATGGATAAACTTAAGAAATGCCTACGAGCATTACAGTGAGGAACAGAAGAATCAGAGCCAATAGCATTGTACAGAACACAGGAAGAAGTCCAGAGTTTGCTCACGATGCTGTGCGATGCCACAGGAGAATGTGAGCAAACAATGGAATTATCTGAATCCTAGATTTTCAAAAAGATCCTTAGCTGCTGGATAGAGGAGGCTTCAAAAAGAGCAAGATCCATGGAGAAGTTGGCAGTGATTTTTCTCAAAAGGCAAGATGCTGGTGGGAGCCATTAGCTAGAGGAGCAGAGCGCAGCCTGGTCACAATCTCCAGCAGGTTAGAACCAGGATAGGCTCCAGAATACAAAGATCCCCAGTGATTCACTTTCTCATCCGCTCTCTGCTGAGCATGTGCCCAGTGCAACAGGACTTAGTGCCACTCTGAGACTCTGCCTCGCTGAAGGGATCAAACACCCCCACATGGGGATTAAATTGTAAAATGCCAGACCACAGGCTTTGGTGAGTGGGGGCTCTGGAGTCAGAGGAAGAAGACACAACTGTTTCAGCATCGCAGACCCAGCCATTAGAACCCTAGACAAAACTGAACTGTTACTCTAGGTCACATTCTCTATATCCTGCCAGGAATGCAGGCTGGCCCCATCTCCCACAATGAAGCTCTATGGCAGCATTAGCTATCTCCAACACACACCTGTTTTTTATTGTTTGTTTGTTTGTTGTTGTTGTTGTCTTTTGAGACAAGGTCTCCCTTTAGTCCTGGCCTGGATCTTCCTCTGTAGACCACGCTGGCCTTGAACTAACAGAGATCACCTGCCTCTGCCTCCCAAGTGCTAGGATTAAAGGCATGCACCACCATGCCCCGCTGTTTTTCTTTTTGTTTGTTTGTTTTAATTTTTTATTTTATTTATTTATTTATTTATTTATTTATTTATTTATGTGTATGAATGTACTGTCTGCATGTAGGTTTGTGCACCTGTGTCGTGCAATGCGTGGATCAGAAGAGGGCATTGGATTCCCCCGGAACTGGAGTTCTCCTGGAATTGGAGTTACAGATGGTTTTCATCCCTCATGTGGGTGCTGGGGATGGAAGCCGGTCCTCTGCAAGAGCAGTCGGCGCTCTTAACTGCTAGGCCATCTCTCCAGGCCCTGTTTTGTTTTGTTTTAAGGTTGATTTCCGTGTGTGCTTGCCTGCGTGTATGTATGTGCATAACATACCTGGAGTACACATAGAGACCAGAAGAAGGTGGTGGAGCTGATATGAGGGTGTTGGGAACCAAACGGGTCCTCTGCAAAAGCAGCCAGTACTCTTAGCTGTTGAGTCATCTCTCCAGCCTACACCTGCTGTTTTTTGTGTGTAAATGATATGGGGATTACCACTTTTTAGACAAGTTGCCTATGACTGTTGCTGGTGCACACCTTCAGCCTCTTGTTTCTTTTCTTTTCTCTTCAGTCCTTTTTTGGGACACAGTCTCCCTGTAGCCCCAGCCAGGCTGGAATTCACTATGTAGACCAAGCTGACCTTGAACTCACAGAGATCCTCCTGCTTCTGCCTCCCAAGTGCTGGGATTAAAGAAGTGTGCCACCACCATGCCCAACTCTTTCCTTTTTTCCTTTCTCTTCCTTTGGGTACAATAGAGGAATTCCAGGGGAAAAAGAGAAAAAACAAACAAACAAACAAACAAACAAAAAAACAAAACAGGAGGCATTTGCTAGAGTTAGTCTAGGTGAGTGTCTCTGCACCCATCCCCCAAGTGACAACTTGACTCCTTGGTCTGAACTGTGTTCACAGGGCCATGGGGCCAGATCAAAGCAGACATTGCAAGCATTTGAAAAGAAATCTTATAAATTGGACAGACTCTCCTCCCGTGCAAACTTACATTCCTATGAATGGAGTACCCAGGTGTGGTGGCAAAGGCAGGTGGATCTTTGTGAATTTAAGGCCAGCCTGATCTGCATAGTGAGTTCTAGGTGAGCTGGGGCTACAGAAGAGGTTTCCTCTCTGGCCCAGAGTGATGAAATGATTTGGATATGTGGTGGTTTGAATGAGTCAGAGGCTCCAAGTATTTGGACATTTTGTCCCCAGATGGTGGTGCTGTTTTGGGGGTCTTTTCTTTTTATTTTTTTTAATTTTTTTTTTTTGTATGTGTATGAATGTACTGTCTGCATGTAAGTCTGTGCACCCGTGTCATGCAATGCTGCAGAGGTCAGAAGGGGGTCTCGGATTCCCCTGGAACTGGAGTTCTCCTGGAATTGGAGTTACAGATGGTTCTTAGCCACCATGTGGGTGCTAGGGATCGAACCCAGGTCCTCTGCAAGAGCAGTCGGTGCTCTTAACCGCTAGGCTATCTCTCCAGCCCCTGTTTTGGGGGTCTTAGAAGCTGTGGCCATGCTGGAGGAAGCACGTCACTGGGGGTGGGTTTAGAGAGTTCAAAAAGCCTTGCCAGTCTCCAGTAGCTCTCTCTGCTTCCTGTGCCTGCTTGAAGATGTGAACCTTGGCTTTCTGCTCCAGTATCTGCCATGATGCCTCCCCGCCATGATGGACTCGAATTCCCTGGAACTGTCAATCATAAGCTCAAATAAACTCTTTTAGAAGTTCCCTTGGTCCTGGTGGTTCTATCACAGCAACAGAAAAGTGACCAATACAGGATATGAAGTAAGAAGATCAATGAGAGAGAGCAGCCCTGCTAACCGGGAGGAGTTATGATATTAAACAGGGTACAGTGCCTGAGGACTAAAAACCAGGTCCAGTAGAGGCCGACTGGAGAAGAAGGGGCAGACACAGCTCACACGGGCTCCGGACTGACCAGTCACAGTAGCACCGTTGCCTCTATGCAGGGAGAGCTAAGCCAACACTAGGCGGATGGTATCCACCCTTGTTTTCCTCACTGAGTGCCAGACAGAGTAGTAATGGGCTCAGGCTGCCTGTCTTCCCGTAGGCAGGCACCTACTGGGCTCTCCAATCCCTTCCCTTCTGTTTTCTGGTGCAGTTCTTGTGCTTATGTTTTGAACAGCTTGGTTTTTGCATTCTGGGAGAGCTCTCCTGGCACCTATGATTTTATTGGTTGGATGTGAGTTCTGGCAGTCATAAAAGCCTCATCTGCTCCAGGCTGGTACATAGCTTCTGCTGCTGTCTGAGTAGGGCAGCTGCAGCCATCCATTGGCTTCCAGCTTCTGTCTCCTGGGACTACTGGTCATACTTCATCTTCCTCCTGTGAATTAACTGGCCCAGTTAACCCATAAATTGTCTGCACAGAGAAAAACACATAAAGAGCCTGACGGTACTTGGTGACTGCTTCCATCAAAGCCTGTTGGCCTCAGGGACTAGGGCAGAGGTGCTGTCACCAAATGCCTAGCTACTTTTATTAATGAAGGAAGCTCTGATTTCTGAGCAACAGAAACTGCACACAGGGTCACACCAAAGCCAGCCACCACAGTTTGTGTATGACATAGCCCTATCAGTTCCATTTTAGGTTTAGCCAAGCTGGAAATATTTCTCCATAGCTAGAAATAGAAGTCAAATTTAATAAGGCAAATCATCCAGCTGTAAAAAATTATTGGACTTGGCCACATCTGCTTTGGTTTTCTGGGGGTTTTTTTGTTTTGTTTTTTGTTTTTTTTTGTTTTTTTGAAACAGGGTCTCTGGGTTTCCCTATAGCCCCAGCTGGTCTGGAACTCACTATGTAGACCAAGCTGGCCTTGAACTCATAGACATCTGCCTGCATCTGCCTCCTGAGTGCTGGGATTAAAAGGATATGCCATGTTTGGGGGAGAGTTGGCTTATCCTAGATGGAATGCACAGCTGTGTCTTCCACAACAAGAAATGGGGTGAGCCTGGGGCATGGAAACAGATCATGATTGCTAATTTGAGCATCTGAATTGTAACTTGCAAGGCCAGTGAGCTGTTAGCAAAGGTGCAGCTTTCCTCTCTGGCTGCCTTAGAGGCCTGCTCTTTGTCTCTGGTCACTACGTCTTGTTGAGGTGTGGGTTTCTTTCTCTCCACCATATCTAGTAGATATTACCAGTCCTATTCTTACCGTTTGAATTGTGTTTCCCCACCAATTCATATGCAGAAACCCTAACCCCTAGTGTCTCAGAATGTGGCTGTGTTTGCACAGGCTCTTTAAAGAGGTAATTAAATGAAATGAGGTTAGCAGGGCAAGTCCTCACCCAGTATGAATGCTGTCCTTGTAAAACAGGATGGCCAGGACGGACACACAGAAGGAAGACCAGGCTAAGAAACAGGAAGAAGAGAGCCACTTGTAGGCAAAGGCAGGGGAAAACAACTCTGCAGACACCTCCATCTCAAGCTTCCACTTTCCAGAATTGTGAAGGAAAAGAAAGACACCCTCCTTTGTGATATATTAGGATATCAGGGACAAATGAACACATCTGTCTCTAAAAACTTGTGGCTTTCAGAAGCCTGCAATGTCCCAGCTGTCCCTCTTCGGATACACTGTGTATTTTCTCTTGCTGTTCTCACCTGAACTTCAATTTGATGTGTATTAGAATTTTTATTATTTCTTTTTTTTTTCTATTTTATGTGTATTGCCTGCATGTGTGTAAGTGCACCTGTGTTATGCAAAAACCTATGGAGATCAGAAGAGGGTGTCAGATCCCCTGGAACTGGAGTTATGGACGGTTGTTAGCCACCATGTGGGTGCTGGGAATCAAACCCAGGTCCTCTGTAAGAGCAGTCAGTGCTCTTAACCACTGAGCCATCTCTCCAGCCCCATCACCCCCCACATTTTTATTATTTCATCCACATCCCCAAGACTGCTTCTGTATCTCCCTTCTCTGTGTTGCATGCTGAGAAATTTCTTCAGCTCTGTCTTTCAGCTCATTTGTTTTTTCAATATCTTTGTCAATTTGGGGCTTAATGTGTCTGTTACATTTGTTTAAAGGATTACATATTTCATCTTTTTTTTTTCTTTTTGGTCTTCTCGAGACAGGGTCTCCCTGTAGCCCCAGCTGTCCTGGAACTCACTCTGTAGACCAGGCTGGCCTTGAACTCACAAAGATCCGCCTGCCTCTGCCTCCCAAGTGCTAGGATTAAAGGCCTGCGTCACCACGCCCATCTATATTTCATCTTTTAAAGTTGCATTTTCTTTTCAAATTTAGCCTTTTTTTTTTTTTTTTTTTTTTTTTTTTTTTTTTTTAAAAAAAAAAAAAAAAAGGCTAAATTTGAAAAGAAAATGCAACTTTAAAAGATGAAATATAGATGGGCGTGGTGACGCAGGCCTTTAATCCTAGCACTTGGGAGGGACAGAGGCAGGCGGATCTTTGTGAGTCAAGGCCAGCCTGGTCTCAGAGTGAGTTCCAGGACAGCTGGGGCTACAGGGAGACCCTGTCTCGAGAAGACCAAAAAAGAAAAAAAAAAGATGAAATATGTAATCCTTTAAACAAATGTAACAGACACATTAAGCCCCAAATTGACAAAGATATTGAAAAAACAAATGAGCTGAAAGACAGAGCTGAAGAAATTTCCCAGCATGCAACACAGAGAAGGGAGATACAGAAGCAGTCTTGGGGATGTGGATGAAATAATAAAAATGTGGGGTGAGGGGCTGGAGAGATGGTTCAGTGGTTAAGAGCACTGACTGCTCTTACAGAGGACCTGGGTTTGATTCCCAGCACCCACATGGTGGCTAACAACCGTCCATAACTCCAGTTCCAGGGATCTGACACCCTCTTCTGATCTCCATAGGTTTTTGCATAACACAGGTGCACTTACACACATGCAGGCAATACACATAAAATAGAAAAAAAAAAGAAATAATAAAAATTCTAATACACATCAAATTGAAGTTCAGGTGAGAACAGCAAGAGAAAATACACAGTGTATCCGAAGAGGGACAGCTGGGACATTGCAGGCTTCTGAAAGCCACAAGTTTTTAGAGACAGATGTGTTCATTTGTCCCTGATATCCTAATATATCACAAAGGAGGGTGTCTTTCTTTTCCTTCACAATTCTGGAAAGTGGAAGCTTGAGATGGAGGTGTCTGCAGAGTTGTTTTCCCCTGCCTTTGCCTACAAGTGGCTCTCTTCTTCCTGTTTCTTAGCCTGGTCTTCCTTCTGTGTGTCCGTCCTGGCCATCCTGTTTTACAAGGACGCATTCATACGGTAGGACTTGCCGTACTCATTTCATTTAATCTCTTTAAGAGCCTGTGCAAAAAGCACATTCTGGAGCACTAGGGGTAGGGTTCCTGCATATGATGGTGGTGGAAACCAATTCAACGGTAAATAGGACTGTCATATTACTTAGATAGGTGGGAGAAAGAAACCACACCTCAACAAGACGTATGACATAGACTAAAGAGCAGGCCTCTTAAGGCAGCCAGAGAGGAAAGACTGCACCTTATGCTACACAGCTCCAGCACTTCGAACAAGTTAGGCAATTCAATGCTCAAATGACATCATTGATTCAGGTGCCCCGGGCCTCAAACACCATATTCTTTTGGAAACAACACGTGCATTCAAATCAGCGGAATAGCTCTCCAGTATGGTGGCAAAAACCCACCCAAACAGGGACCCCAAGCGGCAGTAGCCGAGCAGTGACTGAGACCAAGGACAATGATCACAATGTCATCTCCATGCAGTTCAACCACACGGTAAGACACAAGAATAGTGATTCCCAGAAGCCAACTAAACTGGAATTAATGAACGTCAGAGACAATTGGCAGGAATTTCAGGCGACGAAAGGCCAGCTCATGATAAACCATAAATACAAGCCAGCAATTGAGAAAAAATTCGAAACAAAAAACCCCGAAAACAAAGCAGATGTGGCGCATCCAATAATTTTTTACAGCTGGATGATTTGCCTTATTAAATTTGACTTCTATTTCTAGCTATGGAGAAATATTTCCAGCTTGGCTAAACCTAAAATGGAACTGATAGGGCTATGTCATACACAAACTGTGGTGGCTGGCTTTGGTGTGACCCTGTGTGCAGTTTCTGTTGCTCAGAAATCAGAGCTTCCTTCATTAATAAAAGTAGCTAGGCATTTGGTGACAGCACCTCTGCCCTAGTCCCTGAGGCCAACAGGCTTTGATGGAGCAGTCACCAAGTACCGTCAGGCTCTTTATGTGTTTTCTCTGTGCAGACATTTATGGGTTAACTGGGCCAGTTAATTCACAGGAGGAAGATGAAATATGACCAGTAGTCCCAGGAGACAGAAGCTGGAAGCCAATGGATGGCTCAGCTGCCCTCTCAGACAGCAGCAGAAGCTATGTACCAGCCTGGAGCAGATGAGGCTTTTATGACTGCCAGAACTCACATCCAACCAATAAAATCATAGGTGCCAGGAGAGCTCTCCCAGAATGCAAAAACCAAGCTTGTCAAAACATAAGCCAAGAACTGCACCAGAAAACAGAAGGGAAGGGATTGGAGAGCCCAGTAGGTGCCTGCCTACGGGAAGACAGGCAGCCTGAGCCCATTACTACTCTGTCTGGCACTCAGTGAGGAAAACAAGGGTGGATACCATCCGCCTAGTGTTGGCTTAGCTCTCCCTGCATAGAGGCAACGGTGCTACTGTGACTGGTTACAAGTTTGCCACGAAAGGCCAAGCCCACGTGCGTGGACAGCTGTCGTCTGGCCCTTCTTCTCGTCAGTCCGAGCCATCTTAACAGTGACCTGTGCTGTTTTTCGTTCCTATCGCACTTTGTGAACTCCTTGTTTAAATTATCTACACCTCCTACCTCCAAGGTTAAGCGACGGAACTGACTGGTCTCCCATTCTGATCTTTTCTTGACCTTCAGGTATCCATCCAATAGAGAGCGTTTCTCTACTTCGCTGACATAGCCTATAAACGAGGGTTATTCGGGATCACGTTGGAACCTGAATTCTTCCCTTAATTTCATCCTGCCCTCCACTGTCGTCTGGTCAGATCGGCAGTGAAAGAGAATAGAAAATCAGAGTAGACCCCTCCTTTCCACGGCAAAGGACTCCCAATAGGGATTCAGACCAACATTGGTTCAGTTCACGTGTGAGATCTATTCTAACAAGGGCCATAGTATCTCTTAAGAGGACAGGTACTTGTATTATTTGAGCTTATGATTGACAGTTCTAGTGTCGAATAACTTAATCCAAAAGCCATAGTGAGACTCCCATCACAGTTCAGTGGTGGGTTATGCGATTGGCGTGGTGATGGAGATGGCCGTGGAATGAGGAGGCGACAAAGAGTTGCATAGTGCCAGGGACACGAATTTAAAATCTCTAGGCACATATGTTGGTCAGAGGCAAAGAAGTGAAAGAGAGCACTGGATAATTAAATCCGCGTTCATACAAGAGAAAACAAATGTGAAAACATGTGCCTCCAGCCGAAGAGATATCGTGCTGTGGCTTACATTCTTCAAGGGGCAGGCCCAGGGAGGAATACTGTCGTGTAGAGGAAGTCAAAAGAATAAGCTAGAGGCACACATTAGGTACGTAACTTTTAATACTAAGTTTCTTACTTAAAGCTTCGAGAAAGAAATCAACTGGTGTAAACAGATTTATAAATGGGGGCATCTTATCATGTGTTGAACATCCCGTTCAACATAGGGACTCTTAGAACTCCTTATTTAGCTCCGCGGCGTACGACTTTACAAGCCCAAAGATTTTGATGCAACTGATTGGAACGCATTCCAATCACCTGGCATGGGCCACACAGCTCTAAGACCCGAACCCTCCCCAAAAAACAGGCTCGGGAAGAGAGAAAGGTAGAAAACACACCTTGTATGCTGTCCACAGGTTGAACTGAGCAACCCAGGAGACTCCCGCAGAATCCCAGTGACAAAAGTAGGACACCTGGGTTAGGCCGATCTGCCCTAGCACCACCATGGTCGCCTAAGAACTACCATCTGTAACTCCAATCCAGGAGAAATCCAGTCCAGGGGAATCGAGACCCCCCTTTCTGACCTCTGAGGCATTGCCATCGCCACACGGCCGTCAAGGCACAGACTATTAACATAAGCAAGGAAAATGCGAATGACAGAGCTGTCAATACGACATAGACCAACATAAAAATATCTCCAGAACTATGACACATCCTTAATTAAACTCAATAAATAAAAAGGGAGGAAAAGACCAAACAGCACCACCACCAACTGGGGGACAAAATGTCCAAATACTTGGAGCCTCTGAAGGACGTTCTCATTCAAAACACCACATGATCCAAATCATTTCATCACTCTGGGCCAGAGAGGAAACCTCTTTTGCTGCTTATTTCCTAGCCCCAGCTTTTCACCTAGAACTCTCACTAGCATGCGCAGATCAGGCTGGCCTAACCATTCAACAACCACAGACTGCCAAACCTGGCCCTCATTGTGCCACACCCACTGACAGCTCTGTTGTACTCCAGTTTTGAAATCTATGATGCAGAAACTTTAGGTTATATACAACAGGTTTTGCTCCTAAGTCATCTAAGAGACACTGTTGTAGGAGAGAATTTGTCCTACCCCTAGAATTGGTTATAAAGACGGTTTCACCACATGTTGTTTTCCACAAGAATTGACAGCCTATGGGGGTGCCACATTGTGTAGCGGTTATGTACTTCTTGATTTGTTCGACTGATTCTCTGTAGGGAGGGCCAGATCCACGGCTCGTGACGCACCATATCCCTAGGTGGGCGAGGCGCTGGTTCTGAGATGTGGAAAATAAGCTGAAGCTGACAGTGTGCCAGGTGATATGGCAAAGCGAAACCATTTAGAACCCGAGGACGAGATAAGCACTCCACAAGAGGAGAAGCTAGTGGAGGGATCTCTCTAACCTGCACCTCTAATCATTAGAGATTTTCTAGTTCCACCCAGGGCTGCCATAGTGAGACCCTGTCTCAAGTAAGAAGGAGGAAGAAAAAGAGGGAAAGATGGAAGGAGACGAGAAGAGGAGGAGAACAGAGACGAAATAGGGAGGCGAAAAAAAAGAAGAGCAGAGCGAGGGTGAAAGGAAAAAGGAGAAGAGAAGAAGAACAAAAGAAAGAGTGAGGAGACAGAAGTTGTGCATGCCATAGCTCTTTTAGTGGTCAATTTTGAACACACCTGGTTCGAAGGAGCCTCAATTGGGGAATTCTGTCCATTGGATTCGTCCTGTGGCCGACACTCTGTGGAGTAATTGTCCCTTTGATCTCTGGTTGTTTAGCCAGTGTGGGAGGGCCTCCATAATGCGCCTACTCAATATGTTAGTAGTTGCCACCCTGGGCAGGTTGCTATGTATAGTACAAGTTAGCAGGCTGGGTCTGATGTACGCCAGTGGAGTGTGGGCGAATGGCTCCTTTATGCGACTTTGTCTACCCCTGCGCGCGCGGTACTCCCATGGTGCCCTGTGCTTCAGCTCCTTCGCCTCAGATTTCACGTGCCCTGAGAGAAAGAGTTATCACTGCCCATTAGAGAGGCTCCAGGACCTTAAGAGGAGTTTGGCAATCAACTGTACCCAGGAGATGTAAGCTGAATAAACCTTTCCTCCCCAAGGTTGTGGGTGTCATCAGGTGTTTTGTCACAGCAATGGAAGGAAACCAGGACAGAGCAGAGAGAGCATGGGAGAGAAGCAGGAGGAGGTGGGAGCGACAGCCACATGGTGAAGCCCTATTGGCTGGCTTAAGAGCACTATACGCTCTCTGCAAAAAAAAAAAAAAAAAGGCTAAATTTGAAAAGAAAATGCAACTTTAAAAGATGAAATATAGATGGGCGTGGTGACGCAGGCCTTTAATCCTAGCACTTGGGAGGGCAGGAGGGGCGGATCTTTGTGAGTCAAGGCCGCCTGGTCTCAGAGTGAGTTCCCAGGAAGCTGGGGCTACAGGGAGACCCTGTCTCAGAGAAGACCAAAAAAGAAAAAAAAAAGATGAAAATGTAATCCTTTAAACAAATGTAACAGACACATTAAGCCCCAAATTGACAAAGATATTGAAAAAACAAATGAGCTGAAAGACAGAGCTGAAGAAATTTCCCAGCATGCAACACAGAGAAGGGAGATACAGAAGCAGTCTTGGGGATGTGGATGAAATAATAAAAATGTGGGGTGAGGGGCTGGAGAGATGGCTCAGTGGGTTAAGAGCACTGACTGCTCTTACAGAGGACCTGGGTTTGATTCCCAGCACCCACATGGTGGCTAACAACCGTCCATAACTCCAGTTCCAGGGATCTGACCACCCTCTTTCTGATCTCCATTAGGTTTTTGCATAACACAGGTGCACTTACACACATGCAGCAATACACATAAAATAGAAAAAAAAAAGAAATAATAAAAATTCTAATACACATCAAATTGAAGTTCAGGTGAGAACAGCAAGAGAAAATACACAGTGTATCCGAAGAGGGACAGCTGGGACATTGCAGGCTTCTGAAAGCCACAAGTTTTTAGAGACAGATGTGTTCATTTGTCCCTGATATCCTAATATATCACAAAGGAGGGTGTCTTTCTTTTCCTTCACAATTCTGGAAAGTGGAAGCTTGAGATGGAGGTGTCTGCAGAGTTGTTTTCCCCTGCCTTTGCCTACAAGTGGCTCTCTTCTTCCTGTTTCTTAGCCTGGTCTTCCTTCTGTGTGTCCGTCCTGGCCATCCTGTTTTACAAGGAGCATTCATACGGTGAGGACTGCCGATTCATTCTTGAAGATTGCAACAGCACATTAGACTGGGGTAGGGTTCCTGCTATGAAGTGTGGAACCACATCAACGAGTAGATGTTCTATACTTAGATAGTGGAGAAAACAACCTCACGTTATGCAATACTAAAGAGCAGGCCTCTAGCAAGAAAGACTGCACCTTATGCTAACAGCTCCTGAGCATTCTGAGACACTAGGGTTAGGTAATTCATGCTAAATGCACTGATTGGTGCCCCGGGTCAAACACCATATCTTTGGAACAACACTGTGCTTCCAAAATCAGGACGGTAATACTACTCCAGATCATGGTGGAAAGAAACCCCACCAACAAACAGGGACCAGACTAGAGCGGCCTAGCAGCCAAGAGACAGCTGCACCTGCTAAGCATGGCCCAAGTACAATTGATCAAATTGCTCTATCTTTCCTATGCCCAGGCTTCACACCCATTTCGTTGTGAAGTACACAAGTTAGTGATTCCATCAGATAAGCCAACCTCCAAACGGCATACTTTAATAACGCAGAGACAAAGGCAGAGCAATTCAGGCGGAGAAAGGCCAGCGGTCATGATATACACCATAAAAACAAAGCCACGCCAATCTGAAACAACAACATCAAACAAAAAAACCCCCTGAAAACAAGCAGATGTGGCGCATCCAATAATTTTTTACAGCTGGATGATTTGCCTTATTAAATTTGACTTCTATTTCTAGCTATGGAGAAATATTTCCAGCTTGGCTAAACCTAAAATGGAACTGATAGGGCTATGTCATACACAAACTGTGGTGGCTGGCTTTGGTGTGACCCTGTGTGCAGTTTCTGTTGCTCAGAAATCAGAGCTTCCTTCATTAATAAAAGTAGCTAGGCATTTGGTGACAGCACCTCTGCCCTAGTCCCTGAGGCCAACAGGCTTTGATGGAGCAGTCACCAAGTACCGTCAGGCTCTTTATGTGTTTTTCTCTGTGCAGACATTTATGGGTTAACTGGGCCAGTTAATTCACAGGAGGAAGATGAATATGACCAGTAGTCCCAGGAGACAGAAGCTGGAAGCCAATGGATGGCTGCAGCTGCCCTACTCAGACAGCAGCAGAAGCTATGTACCAGCCTGGAGCAGATGAGGCTTTTATGACTGCCAGAACTCACATCCAACCAATAAAATCATAGGTGCCAGGAGAGCTCTCCCAGAATGCAAAAACCAAGCTGTTCAAAACATAAGCACAAGAACTGCACCAGAAAACAGAAGGGAAGGGATTGGAGAGCCCAGTAGGTGCCTGCCTACGGGAAGACAGGCAGCCTGAGCCCATTACTACTCTGTCTGGCACTCAGTGAGGAAAACAAGGGTGGATACCATCCGCCTAGTGTTGGCTTAGCTCTCCCTGCATAGAGGCAACGGTGCTACTGTGACTGGTTACAAGTTTGCCACGAAAGGCCAAGCCCACGTGCGTGGACAGCTGTCGTCTGGCCCTTCTTCTCGTCAGTCCGAGCCATCTTAACAGTGACCTGTGCTGTTTTTCGTTCCTATCGCACTTTGTGAACTCCTTGTTTAAATTATCTACACCTCCTACCTCCAAGGTTAAGCGACGGAACTGACTGGTCTCCCATTCTGATCTTTTCTTGACCTTCAGGTATCCATCCAATAGAGAGCGTTTCTCTACTTCGCTGACATAGCCTATAAACGAGGGTTATTCGGGATCACGTTGGAACCTGAATTCTTCCCTTAATTTCATCCTGCCCTCCACTGTCGTCTGGTCAGATCGGCAGTGAAAGAGAATAGAAAATCAGAGTAGACCCCTCCTTTCCACGGCAAAGGACTCCCAATAGGGATTCAGACCAACATTGGTTCAGTTCACGTGTGAGATCTATTCTAACAAGGGCCATAGTATCTCTTAAGAGGACAGGTACTTGTATTATTTGAGCTTATGATTGACAGTTCTAGTGTCGAATAACTTAATCCAAAAGCCATAGTGAGACTCCCATCACAGTTCAGTGGTGGGTTATGCGATTGGCGTGGTGATGGAGATGGCCGTGGAATGAGGAGGCGACAAAGAGTTGCATAGTGCCAGGGACACGAATTTAAAATCTCTAGGCACATATGTTGGTCAGAGGCAAAGAAGTGAAAGAGAGCACTGGATAATTAAATCCGCGTTCATACAAGAGAAAACAAATGTGAAAACATGTGCCTCCAGCCGAAGAGATATCGTGCTGTGGCTTACATTCTTCAAGGGGCAGGCCCAGGGAGGAATACTGTCGTGTAGAGGAAGTCAAAAGAATAAGCTAGAGGCACACATTAGGTACGTAACTTTTAATACTAAGTTTCTTACTTAAAGCTTCGAGAAAGAAATCAACTGGTGTAAACAGATTTATAAATGGGGGCATCTTATCATGTGTTGAACATCCCGTTCAACATAGGGACTCTTAGAACTCCTTATTTAGCTCCGCGGCGTACGACTTTACAAGCCCAAAGATTTTGATGCAACTGATTGGAACGCATTCCAATCACCTGGCATGGGCCACACAGCTCTAAGACCCGAACCCTCCCCAAAAAACAGGCTCGGGAAGAGAGAAAGGTAGAAAACACACCTTGTATGCTGTCCACAGGTTGAACTGAGCAACCCAGGAGACTCCCGCAGAATCCCAGTGACAAAAGTAGGACACCTGGGTTAGGCCGATCTGCCCTAGCACCACCATGGTCGCCTAAGAACTACCATCTGTAACTCCAATCCAGGAGAAATCCAGTCCAGGGGAATCGAGACCCCCCTTTCTGACCTCTGAGGCATTGCCATCGCCACACGGCCGTCAAGGCACAGACTATTAACATAAGCAAGGAAAATGCGAATGACAGAGCTGTCAATACGACATAGACCAACATAAAAATATCTCCAGAACTATGACACATCCTTAATTAAACTCAATAAATAAAAAGGGAGGAAAAGACCAAACAGCACCACCACCAACTGGGGGACAAAATGTCCAAATACTTGGAGCCTCTGAAGGACGTTCTCATTCAAAACACCACATGATCCAAATCATTTCATCACTCTGGGCCAGAGAGGAAACCTCTTTTGCTGCTTATTTCCTAGCCCCAGCTTTTCACCTAGAACTCTCACTAGCATGCGCAGATCAGGCTGGCCTAACCATTCAACAACCACAGACTGCCAAACCTGGCCCTCATTGTGCCACACCCACTGACAGCTCTGTTGTACTCCAGTTTTGAAATCTATGATGCAGAAACTTTAGGTTATATACAACAGGTTTTGCTCCTAAGTCATCTAAGAGACACTGTTGTAGGAGAGAATTTGTCCTACCCCTAGAATTGGTTATAAAGACGGTTTCACCACATGTTGTTTTCCACAAGAATTGACAGCCTATGGGGGTGCCACATTGTGTAGCGGTTATGTACTTCTTGATTTGTTCGACTGATTCTCTGTAGGGAGGGCCAGATCCACGGCTCGTGACGCACCATATCCCTAGGTGGGCGAGGCGCTGGTTCTGAGATGTGGAAAATAAGCTGAAGCTGACAGTGTGCCAGGTGATATGGCAAAGCGAAACCATTTAGAACCCGAGGACGAGATAAGCACTCCACAAGAGGAGAAGCTAGTGGAGGGATCTCTCTAACCTGCACCTCTAATCATTAGAGATTTTCTAGTTCCACCCAGGGCTGCCATAGTGAGACCCTGTCTCAAGTAAGAAGGAGGAAGAAAAAGAGGGAAAGATGGAAGGAGACGAGAAGAGGAGGAGAACAGAGACGAAATAGGGAGGCGAAAAAAAAGAAGAGCAGAGCGAGGGTGAAAGGAAAAAGGAGAAGAGAAGAAGAACAAAAGAAAGAGTGAGGAGACAGAAGTTGTGCATGCCATAGCTCTTTTAGTGGTCAATTTTGAACACACCTGGTTCGAAGGAGCCTCAATTGGGGAATTCTGTCCATTGGATTCGTCCTGTGGCCGACACTCTGTGGAGTAATTGTCCCTTTGATCTCTGGTTGTTTAGCCAGTGTGGGAGGGCCTCCATAATGCGCCTACTCAATATGTTAGTAGTTGCCACCCTGGGCAGGTTGCTATGTATAGTACAAGTTAGCAGGCTGGGTCTGATGTACGCCAGTGGAGTGTGGGCGAATGGCTCCTTTATGCGACTTTGTCTACCCCTGCGCGCGCGGTACTCCCATGGTGCCCTGTGCTTCAGCTCCTTCGCCTCAGATTTCACGTGCCCTGAGAGAAAGAGTTATCACTGCCCATTAGAGAGGCTCCAGGACCTTAAGAGGAGTTTGGCAATCAACTGTACCCAGGAGATGTAAGCTGAATAAACCTTTCCTCCCCAAGGTTGTGGGTGTCATCAGGTGTTTTGTCACAGCAATGGAAGGAAACCAGGACAGAGCAGAGAGAGCATGGGAGAGAAGCAGGAGGAGGTGGGAGCGACAGCCACATGGTGAAGCCCTATTGGCTGGCTTAAGAGCACTATACGCTCTCTGCNTTTTTTTTGTTCATTTTTTTTGGTCTTTTTGAGCCAGGGTCTCCCTGCAGTCCCAGATGGCCTAGAATTTGATGTGTAAACTAGGCTGCCCTTGAACTCACAGAGATCCGCCTGCCTCTGCCTCCTGAGTGTAGGGATAAAAGGTATGCGCCACCACATCTGGCTTGCCTTTTCATTTCTTTAAAAAAAATTTATTACATTTATTTATTTTGTGGGGAGGGCATGACCTATGTGGAGGTCAGAGAATAACTTTTGTGAATTAGTTTTTCCTTCCTACTATGTAGGTCTCAGGGACTGAACTCAGGTCATCAGGCTCGGCAGTAGGTACCTTTCTTTACCCACTGATTCATCTCAAGACCTATAACTTTTCATTTCTTGATGAAAGATAGATCCCTTATAAGAGATGACACACTAACAGGAGAATCCTCATGATCAATATCAGAAGCCAAAAAAGAGAAGACAATGACTTCAAAATACTAAAAATAGGCTAGGCATGGTGGCAAATGCCTTTAATTCCAGCACTCAGGAGGCAGAGGCAGGTGGATCTCTCTGAGTTCAAGGCCAGCCTGGTCTACATAGCGAGTTTCAGACCAGCTGGGACTAAAGGAAGATCCTGTCTCAAAAAGACAAAAATAAATAAATAAATACAGCCTAAAAAAGGGGATTGAAGAAATAGTTCAGTGGTTAATCAGCACTTGTTGCTGTTCCAGAGGACCAGAGTTCAATTCCAGCACACATGTCAGGAGACTCACAACCTCCTGTAGTTCCAGCTCAGGGGATCCAGTGCTCTCTTTTCTGCCCTCCAAAGATACATATACACATCTAGACTTTCACACATGCATGTAAATTTAAAAAAAAAAAAAAACAACTAAAAAAAAAGGACTGGAGTGACTTCTGTAGTTAGGAGCACTGACTGTTCTTGCAAAGAACCCAGTTTTGATTCCCAGCATCAATATAGTGGCTAACAACTGTCTGTAACTCCAGTTCCACGGGATCAAATGCCCTCTTCATGGAACTTAGGTCCTCCATAAGAGTGGCCGGTGCTCTTAACTGCTGAGCCATCTCTCCAGCCCCATAAAATATTTTTAAAATACTTTAAAAACCTAAAGAATGAAGTGAAATTTAAAATAAGTTTTGTTACTGCCTTATGGTGATTAACCAAGAACAAAAGGCAAAAGGCTATTACTTTTTTAAAGCAAATCCTAGGGAGGCACAAGGTTAGAGAAAAAAATGTAATCACTATAGTAATAACTGATGAAGGTAAGAATCATTAATGAGTACTAAACCATCAGTAAGATAATATAAGAAAAAATTATATGGACCTAGATTCAAATAATTAATTACCTCACATATTACTTATTAATTATGAAGGGCAAAACATACATTTCCAAAGGAGGAAACTGGTGGCCATCCATTTCACTAAGTGATTAAATTTAAGATCACCAAGGGATTTTTGGCCTGCTGTGCATAGAGGCTGGTGGCTTCTGCCAGACCAGCTGAGGCACATCAAAATACAGGCAAAAGGAAACCCACATGCCAAGAGCACAACAAAAGAACAATATGGTTGGGCTGGAGACATAGCCTAGTGGTTAAGAGCACCGACTGCTCTTGCAGAGGACCTGGGTTCGATCCCCAGCACCCACATGGCAGCTGAGAACCGTCAGTAACTCCAATTCCAGGAGAACTCCAGTTCCAGGGGAACCCAAGACCCTCTTCTGATCTCTGCAGCATTGCACAACACGGGTGCACAAACCTGCATGCGGACAGTACATTCATACACATAGAAAATAAATAAAATTTTTAAAAAGCTATTAAAAAAAGAACAATATGAAAAAGCACAGAATAATTCCACACTAAACTCTACTGAGCCTATGGAGGATTCCTACAATGGGATCTCCCTGGAGGTAGCCCAGGACACAGATCATAGAAGAATAATCACATATGTAGTCAAAGAAATCACAGAACCAAAGGAAGAGAATGAAAAACTCAGAAAGGACCTAGAGGGAGAGAATGGCAAACTTCGGAAAGAACTAAAAGGAGAAAATGACAAACTCTGGAAAGAGCTAGAAGGAGAAAATGACAACCTCCAGAAGGAAGTGGAAACACTGAAAAGATCCCATGCTGAAATGAAAAAAGGAAACCACCAGCAAAGCAAGGAGCTACAAGAAGAGATTGAGAAGCTCCAAAAGGAAGTGGAAATACTAAAGAAAACACAGAATAAAATGAAAAAAGAAATCGAACACTCATCCAATCAAGAGGAAAGGAAGGGAAAAAGCCTCAGAAGCAGAATGGAGGAAGCAGAAAAAAGAATATCAGACCTGGGAAATAACAAAGAACAACTAAAAAGCTGAAGTAAAGACTGAAAAATTAAAAAAATACACAAGAAGGGAACAAACAGGAAATGTGGGACACTATGAAAAGATCAAACCTCCGCATCATAGGGATAAAGGAAGAGAAGAATCCCAAGAGAAGGGTATTGATCAGATCTTCAACAGAATAATAGATGAAAATTTCCCCAAACTAAAAAAAGACAAACCCATACAAATACAAGGACCACATAGAATACCAAATAGATAAGACCAGAAAAGAAACTCCCCATGCCATAATCATAGTTAAAATGATAGACACCCAAAAAAAAAAAAAAAAAGACAAAATTCTGAAAGCCACGAGAGAAAAACAAGTTACATATAAGGGGAAACCTATCAGAATTACAACTGACTTTTCAGTGCAAACTATGAAAGCAAGAAGAATGTGGACCAAAGCATTCCCAGTGCTAAACGACTATAAA
>VZQC01000804.1:617323-661095 GCA_009823505.1 Rhizomys pruinosus | reverse complement strand
TATATATATATATATATATGCAATACAAGCTGGAGAGAACAACAACAAAAGAACTGGGGGGGGGGGAGACTGAAACAGTGAAGTTCTCCCCAAAACAGTAAGCCTCTGCTTTGAAAAAAAATCTGGAAAGACTCAGAAAAAGATGCAAGACATGTATGACAGAGTGCAGGAACTCAGGTGGGGTGGGGGGCATGGAAAGGGAAGTGACCCTAAATTCAATTGAGAAATGATGTATGATCTATGGAAATAGTTTAATAACAATAAGTTTAAAAAATAAAATTTAATTTAAAACAAAGATCACAAATAAGGCAGCAATCTAATAGCAGTTAACTGCTAATGGGCTATTGAAGATACAATGTTCTCTCTACAGTATTTCTACCAAAACTAGCTAATCTGAACCTAAGCATAAGGGCACAATAAGACAAATCCAAACTGAAGGACTGAAGTTCTAAAGATTGTCCAACTGGGGCTACTGAGGACCTGTCTCAAAAAGACTAGGGAAAAATTGTCCTTGTAAAAGAATAAACAAAATTGTAATAAATTAGTATTTTATTATATATTTAAATATCTTATCATTTTTATTTATGTGTCTCAGTGTATTGTCTGTGTGTATGTAAGTGCATCCATGTCATGTAATGCCCATGGAGGTCAAAAGCAGCTATTGGATCCCCTGAAATCAGAGTTAGAGACTGTTGTTAGCTGCTACCATGTGGGTTCTGGGAATCAAACCCAGGTCTTCTGCAAGAGCCACCAGTGCTCTTAACCACTGGGTCATCTCTCCAGCCTGAGCTCACCATTTTTGGCTAAACTGAATGATCAGTGAGCTCCTGCCTTTCCGCCTCCCAGCACTGGGGGTACAGACACATTATCTCCACACCCAGATCCAGACTTAGGTCTTCACGCTTACATAGCAAACAGTTTACCCACTGAGCCACCTCTTCAGCCCACACTTTGAACCTTCAATAAGAAGATAGTTCAGCCTCATGAAAGTGATCTTTCTCATCACTGTGATCAAATACCTGGCAGAAACAAGACAGGAAAGCTTTGTTTTGGTTCTCTTTCAGAGTTTCCAGTCAGGCCATCCTGGTGGGTGGGGTATGGTGGCAGAAACATTGGAATCATGATGTGAGGAATCAGAGAAAAAGGGCAGCGCAGGAAGGGACCAAAGCAAGATAGATCCCCCAGGACCCCCGGCCCCACCCCCAGTGACCTGCTGCCTCCAGCTAGCTCTGTCTCCTACCTTTCACCATCTTCCATTAAAGCCATCTTGTTAGGATCCATCCCGGGATTAATATGCTCATAGGTCAGAACCATCATGGACACACCATCACAGACACCACTAGCAATGGGCTGGACTCATCTAGGGATTGATAATCTAGGTATTTCTCAATCCTATCAATTTGTAACTTTTAGACAAAAGAGACACAAAGACTGGAAGTATGGAGTGATAGGAACCAGGTGTGGGTGGTGAGCATGTCAATTGCAAGGTTCCCAAGTACCCATTTCATTATTCTTTTGTTTGTTTGTTTGTTTGTTTGTTTGTTTTTGAGACAGTATCTCACTATGTAGCCCTGGCTGGTCGGGAACTCATAGAGATCTGCCTACTCCTGCCTCCATCCTGCTGGGATTAAAGGCATGTACCAAGACGTTCAGCTATTTTATTATTCTTGACACATTTTTTTATGTGAGTGTATTGCCCACATGTAGGTTAAGTGCACCAGTGTACAATGCCCGAGGAGGTCTGAAGAGGGTGTCAGATTCAGATTCCCTGGAACTGGAATTATAGATGGTTGTTAGCTGCCATGTGGGTGCTGGGAATTAAACCCCAGTCCTCTGCAAGAGCAGCCAGTGCTCTTAACTGCTAAGCCATCTCTCTAGCCCCCTATACTTGACACTTATATGGTCTTTTTTTTTTTTCTTTTTCTTTGAGTCAGAGTCTCATGTAGCCAAGGCTGCTCTTGAATTCTATATACACCCCAGGATGACCTTGAACTTTCAATTTTCTACTTTCACTTCTCAAGTGCTGGGATTTCAGGGTGGGTGACAGCTGGTTTTACATGGTGCTAAGGATCAACCCACAATTTCATGTCTGCTGGGCAAGCACTCTACTAACTGAGCTACCTCTCAAGCCCTGGATACAAACCCTTCTATGTATAGCCCAAGCTGGTCTTGAACTCATGATGCTCCTGCCTCAGCCTACAAAGTGTGGTATACAAGCCTTAATCACTGCACCCAGCTCGTTACAGATATTCTTTAATACGAGTCATAATTATATCTGGTTTTACTCATCTATTTATTTATTTTGAGACAAGTTCTCAGTCTATAGCCCAGGCTAGCTTTAAACTCACTATATAGCTTTGGCTGGCCTTGAGCTCATGATCCTTCTTCCTTAGGCCCCCAAGTGCTAGAATTATAGGTGGGAGCACCATGCTCAGCCTGAGTCTATTTTAAAATAGCATTCGGCTAGGGGAATCAGAAATCCCCACGTGCTACTTTTGGCCTATCAGTTTTCCCTATACCTAGTTACAAAGCAGGTATTGGTCAGTCCAAAGGAAGTCAGGAAAGTAAAGGAAGGACAAGGCATTGTTGTTGACACCACCAAACCCCGATGCAAAGAAAGTGGCTAGAATGGGCTGGACTGGCAGGTACCCTTTTTGCTCTTGCTATTTGGGTTGTGAAGCCTGGGTAGGTTTCACTGGTGTTTATCTCCTTGGTGACTTGGACCTCTGACTTTCCTGCTATGATAGAGGAGGAAAAGTCTCTCCCTGGACCCCTCATCATCAGGGAGAATAGTGCGGAAGAACAAGAACAGGCTGATTCTAGAGCCAACTGCAGAGCTATCACAGGTCTAGGGAGGAAACGTGCGAGGAGAGAGGCAGAGTGGTCCAGAGAGGGAGCACCATGTCTTCTAGTAGTCCTGCCAGCTGGTGGGAAACTAAGAGGATTCCTTTACTCCATAACCCTGTGGTCCACTCCATAGGCTTGGAGTCGGGTCAGGTGCAACACGGAGGAACGCAGGAAAGAAACCCAGCTTCCTTCATTTGGAGATGACCCACTCTCATTAAGGCAGCTCCAGTTTCCCGTTTTAAAAATTAAACTAACATGGTTAATCCAGGGCCTAAGCAATGCTTCCCCGCTTCCTTCCCGTCCCCTCAAAGAGCTGGCCATCTCCTAGTATGTCATGCTTGACCACGCCTTCACATCAAGACAAGGTACTGCCTTGTCATTCCCTGCTGGGAGCTCCTTAGAGACAGAGCTCCCTCTGCTGGCTCACCAGTGGGAGCCTTCAGGACGTTGGACATCCCTACTGTGACGTCACCCTCAAAGAATCACCATCATTCTTGTTTATTCAGCAGGACAATTATCAGTTGCCTCAGGTTAATAGTGTTAACATGAAGAACACCAGAGGTTCGGGAGTTGGCTGAGACCCCCAGGTAGCAGTGACCTTTGGTATACTTCTTAATCTTTCTGTGCTTTAGTTTTCTTTACAATGGGAAACAGAAATTACATGTCGATTTAGCAGAAAGAATATGGAAGAAATAGCTAAATACATATTGGAAGACTAAAAAAAGCCACAGGGGCCCTGGAGACCACAGTGAGTAACTGTAGGAAGGGGACAGGACACAAAGGTTGGGATTATCCCAACTCTTACTGTCACCAATTGCTGCGTAACAAACAGTCCCCAATGTTAAAGGCTTCTCATTCTTTGGACTAGCTTGATGGAGCTTGTTAATGCTGTCATGTTTATGTTGAACATCTCATTGGCTTGGCCTCTTTTGATATTTATTTATATTATTATTTTTTTCCCTCTAGGAAGGTCAACTAAGGCTTCTTTGCATGGGAGCAGTGACAGTCCAAGAGAACAGATTGTGTACACAAGTGCTCATGGAGCCTCTGCTTGCTCATTGCTCTATCACTAGCCGCATTCCTAGGCCTCACTGTCGTCCTGCAGATAGACTGACAGAGGCATAGAAAGAAACCAGGGGCATGATCCGTTAGTGACGATATATCAGAAAAAACTAAAAGCTGAGTCATAGAAAGGGCTTTCCGGAGCTGCTGCTCCCTTAAGAACTGGGAACAAGCATCTTAGGAACCATTACAGGGCATTCTAAGAGTGCTGGGGAATTTTTTATTTTTTTTTTAACTGCACATGATGGCCTATGCCTTTAATCCCAGCACTTGGGAGGCAGGGGCAGGCAGATTTCTGTGAGGCTGGCCTGGTCTACATAGTAAGTTCCAGGTCAGCTGGGGTGGCAGGGAGACCATGTCTCAAACAACAACAAAAAACAAACAAACAAACAAACAAAACGGTGCTGGGAATATGGAAAGAAATATCTACTGCCTTGAAGGATCTGTAAGCAACTAGGAAGGATCAGTAAGCAACTAGGAAGGAACAGCCCTTTCTTTCCTCCTTCTGCCTTCCAGATGCCCTCTAGTGATCCCTAGTTATCAGAATGCATTAGGAAGCACGCTAACAAAGAGAGATGCATTTCGCAGACCCATAGCTCTGATCATAGAACACCAAGGGGGACAGCAGTGGCTGAAACAGAACCTTAAAACCGACCCAGCCATACCACTCCTGGGCATGTACCCTCAAGACTTACGCCACCACAGAGATACATGCACAGCCATGTTTATTGCAGCTCTCTTCACAATAGCAAGGAGCTGGAACCAACCTAAATGCCCCTCAACTGACGAGTGGATAGAGAAAATGTGGTACGGGGGCTGGAGAGATGGCCAGCGGTTTAAGAGCGCCGACCGCTCGTCAGAGGACCCGGGTTCGATCCCCAGCACCCATATGGCGGCGAGAGCCGTCTGAAACTCCAATTCCAGGAGAACTCCAGTTCCAGGGGAATCCGAGACCCTCTCTGACCTCCGCGGCAATTGCACGACACACGGGTGCACAAACCTATGCAGCAGACAGTACATTGATACACATACCGAAATAAATAAAATTTAAAAAAAAAAAAAAAAAAGAGAAATGGTGGTTACATCTACACAATGGAAGTCATGCAGCAGTAAAGAAAGACGACATCACGAGCTTTGCAGGAAAATGGCTGGAGCTAGAGGACATCATCCTGAGTGAAGTAACACAGTCCAGAAAAACAAACGATGCATGGTATCACTCACGTGGATGCTAGTGCCAATTACCCAGTTGTAAGTATTTCTTGTGTAGGGCCCCCTGAGCTTTTGTACAAAGCAGTTGGGCATAATGCATTTTGGAAACAACAACAACAACAGAAACGGTCATAAGAACTGACGGAAACATGAACTTCTGCTCAAAAACAGTCACTTCCCCATGGAAAATATTGAGAAAGACTAAGAGATGAAAGCATGCTTGGCAGAATGCATGAGCTCTGGTGGGGTGGGGGAAGGAGGGGAACATGGGTCTAGATTTGTGTAAAAAAAAAAAAAAAAAAAAAAAAAAACCATAAGATGGTGTGAAGACTGAGATTATTGCCACAGTTCATAGCAAACAAGAGGAGCTGCCAAAAAAATTAAAAAATAAAAAGGAAAATCAGGACCAGGAAGAGGACACAGAGGGTAACGATGCTAGATATCAACTCTGATGACCCAAATTTAATCCTAGAATCTATGCAAAAGGCTGAATGAGGCGGTATGTGTCGTAATCCCGGAACTCCAACATGAGAGGAAAGGTGGAGACAAGGACAATCGCCAGAAAGTTGCAAAGGCCAGCTAGCCTGAGTTCACAACCCAGCATCAGAAACAAGGGAGACCCTGCCTCAACAAGTGGAAGGCAGTAACTGACTCCAGAAGTTGTCCTCTGACCTCCACATGAAGTCCATGGCAAACAGACAGACAGACAGACACACACACATACATACATACCCATAAATAAATAAATTTTAAAGGAAAACATTTTATAATTATGAAGAAGCTAACTTTTATCATCTCTTTTTTGTTGGTTTTTAATATTTTATTTTTATTTTTATGAGTGTTTTGCCTGCATGTGTTAAGTGTACCTTTGTCATGGATTACCTGAAGAGGTAAGAAAAAGGCATCAGATTCCCTTGAAACTAGAGTTACTGAAGGTTGTTAGCTGCCATGTGGGTGCTGGGAACTGAATCCTGGTCCTCTGCAAGTGCAATCAGTGCTCTTAACAGCTGAGCCATCTCTCTAGCCGCTCTTTTTTGTTTGTTTTTTTTTAAAGGTCTGTGGTGTCTTTAAAAACATATTTGTGTGCGTGTGGATGTGTGGCTGCACACGTGCTCACACATATGTGAAGATCAGAGGATGACTTTGTGAAGTGGCTCTCTCTTTTCATCATGTGGATTCTGGGTACTTGGGCTTGGCCACAAGTACCCTTACCTGCTGTGCTACCTTGCTAACCCTCATAATCTTTCTGAAGTACAATCTTAGTGGCTTCTTACTATAATACATGCCACACAGTAGGATAAAGTTCAGAGGTGGCAGTTCTTTTCCTAATGCAGTGCAGAGCCAAGTCTCTGTAACTGTAGGTTCTACTCTTGAGGATTATTTGAAGAAAACTTGCCTCTGCACTGAACTTGAGTACTGTGTCTCTTGCTGCTGAATGATGCAGAAACACTTATTTATACTGTGATTGCCTTGTTTCGGATATCATCGCAGGTGCTTTACAGTACTCCTGAGGGTGTACTGTAGGGCGTAGGTTTATCCAGATACGACACGTTATAGAAAGGACTTGGCATCCTGAGGAAGCTCCTGGCGTTGGACCCTTTCCACACACTGGTCCTGCTTCTCTGTGGTTTTGTTCCCTACAGTTCCAGTTACAGAGAAGCAGGGTACAAAAAACATTAAATAGAAAATTTCAGAAACAGACAATTCATACACTAAAATTTTTTAATTTAAAATTTTTAATAAACTAAAAATTTTTTAAATTTTGTCTTTTTGAGACAGGGTCTTCCCATAGCTCCAGCAGGCTGGAACTCAGTATGTAGACCAGGCTGGCCTCAAACTTACAAAGATCTATCTGCCTCCAGAGTGCTGGGATTAAGGCATGTGCCACCATGCCTGGCTTAAATAATTTTTTTTCTAAAAATTATTATGGTGGAGGCTTTTCCAAGATGGCAGCTTTTGGGGCAGTGGGTGCACTCTGAGCAGCTAAGGCAAAGCTGGGAAGGGAGACGTAGGGTCCCCAGGAGCGCTGGGAAGCATCAGAGGTGGTCCAAGGGCATTTGGATCCTTAGGGACTACAGTTTGCTGCTATAGACATCACCCAAGGGCGTCAGGAGACAACAGGGAAAGCCCTGGTGTCCACTGAGCCTTTCTCCTACTGAACCCAGCTACAGACCTTGGCACCTGGCCCTGGAGGATGAGTCAGTAGATCACAGGTGATATACGGTGGTTCATTGAGTACATATCACTGGGTGGGTGATTGGGGTTCACCCCACTTGGATGTGGGGGACTCCGGCAGCACTGCAGAGGAGGCATTGTGATCTTCCAGCCCACAGGACTGGGAGTACCTGAGGCCCTTGGGTGCAAGTTCTGCTGGCCTGGGGATTTCAGGCTGGTGTAGGTATTGCATGGCTTAGCCCACTGGGCAAACAGTTTGCTGGTTGGGTGAGGGGTGTAGAGTTGAGATTTTGGAACCTAAAGTATCCACACCTGTATGGCAATTAAGAAGTCAACAAAAACACCTGAAGAATATAACCAGAATCAGGGGCTGGAGAGATAGCCTAGCGGTTAAGAGCACCGACTGCTCTTGCAGAGGACCCGGGTTCGATCCCCAGCATCCACATAGTGGCTGAGAAACGTCTGTAACTCCAATTCCAGGAGAACTCCAGTTCCAGGGGAATCTGAGACCCTCTTCTGACCTCTGAGGCATTGCACGACACAGGTGCACAAACCTACGTGCAGACAGGACATTCATACACATACAAAAATAAATAATAAATAAATAGAATATAATAAACACCTAAGCTTCACATTAGAACCACTTCAGCTGGGCGTGGTTGCATGCACCTTTAATCCCAGCACTCAGGAGGTAGAGGTGGGTGGATCTCTGTGAGTTCAAAGCCAGCCTGGTCTACAGAGCGAGCTCCAGGACAGCTGGTAGTAAAAGGGAGACCCAAAGGAAACAATAAAGGAAGTGAAGAGAAAACCCACAGAATGGGAGGAAACCTTCACAGCAGATACATCTGACAAAGCATTAATTTCCAGAGTATACAAGCTACTCAAAAAACAAAGAAGAAAGAAAACAAATGAATCACTCAAAAGATGGAGCAAAGACTGAATAGAGACTTCACAGAAGAGGAATTAGAGATGGCTGAGAAACATCTTAAGAAGTGTTCAACATCGCTAATAATTAAGGAAATGCAAATTAAAACCACCTTAAGATACCATCTTACTCCAATAAGACTGGCTAGGATCAAGAAAACAAATGATACCAAGGGCTTGGAGATGGTTTTGGTGGGTAAGAAAGGAGAAAACACTCAACCATTGCTGTGGGAAATAGTAACATTGTACAGCACTATGGAAAGCAGTGTGGAGAACCTTAAAAGACTCAAAATGAGCCTGCCATTTGACCCAGTCATACACCTCCTGGTTATATACCCAAAAGACTCATCTTACATCATAGCAGAGATACATGCACAGCTATTATTTATTGCAGCTCTGTTCACAAGTAGCAAAAAGCTGGAACCAACCCAAATGCCCTTCAACTGACGAGTGGATAGAGAAAATGTGGTACATGTACACAATGGAATTCTATGCCGCGGTAAAGAAAGAAACATCATGACTTTGCAGGTAAATGAATGGAGCTAAAAAATTAATGTTTAAGTGAAGTAACACAGTCCCAGAAAAACAAATGACAAATGATATCCTCATATGTGGATGCTAGTGCCAATAACACAGTTATATTTCTTGTGGGAGGGTGCATATTAAAAGAAACACAACAGAAAGAGACTGCACAGAAAACTGACTGAAATGGTGAATGGGAAGGGTGGGAGGGGCGGGAGACGGACACGGGTGTATATTCGATTAATGCATATTTAATTGACGTGAGTTCAACAAGTATCTAGTTTTGCCCAGACTATGTCTACAGGTTACATGGTGTTTTAGGACTTAGTAAAAGTAAATATGTGAAATATAAAACAACATTGGTTTAAAGGCTCTGAATAAAAATGGTAATGCAATATGATTTAATTGGAGATATAAATTGCTTGTTGTCCACATTTGTATTTACTTAAAATCTGTATAACAATAACTTTGGGATTGGCACATACAAATGTTCTCTATAATTTTTCTGTTGTACAGTATCACCTTGTAGCATTCTCTTTCACCAATATAGGATGATTTAACTTAAAAATTAAGTTTGCTTCCCAAGTTAATCAAATACAGTCACCCAAAACAGCATGGGTGAATTTGATGAAATCTGTGCTTGATTCCACCCTATAAGGTATGTATAATACAACTGCTTTTTTGAGACTCATGGGTCAAAAACAAAAACCTAAAAAAAAAGGGGGATACAGATAGATATGAAACCTTTTTGTCAAAAACCTTGCAATTAAATCTTAAAACTAACTACAGGAAAAGATTTGTATGTTCCAAACAGGTCAAAATGTAACCAACTATGGCTGAGAAAGAAAAAATACAGCTTTGCATTGAGTAGGATGTACCAGAAAGTGCCAGCAGAAAGGTTGGCCTTGTACTTTGAAAGGAAGAAAAGCCTCAGATTGCTACAAACATCAAACCCCTCTGTGGATCCTACTTGTAACAACTATTTATAATGAGTCCTAATGAAACTTACCTTCTAGATACCTCAAAGGTTTTATTTATTTATTTATTTTAATTTTTATTCATTTCTGTATGTGTATGAATGTACTGCCTGCATGCAGGTCTGTGCACCCCGTGTCGTGCAATGCTGCGAAGTCCAGAAGAGGGTGTCTGATTCCCCTGGAACTGGAGTTCTCCTGGAATTGGAGTTTCAAGACGGTTCTTAGCTGCCATGTGGGTGCTGAGGATCGAACCCGGGTCCTCTGCAAGAGCGGTCGGCGCTCTTAACCACTAGGCCATCTCTCCAGCCCACCGCAAAGGTTTTAATACTAGAGACTTTCTTACCTCTCCCCATAGAACAAGGAGAAATATGAGGATGAGGTCGTCCTCCAACTGTAAATTGGAGCCTACTGTTATAGAGGCAATCTCTTATAAAACCAGTAAAAACTGCCTTCTTTAATTGACTAATAGACATAAGAACTGTGAAAAGGATTATTCTCTATTTCAGACCAAATATAATACTAAAGTCTCCTTAAGCTATGCACTTAAGCAAATATATTAATACAGGAGCTCTGACATCAGCAATGGATTAATTCTACAAGGAGATTTGGGATCCAGCCCCCAAAAAGGTAAAGGTTCCTTGCCTCCAAACTGGGATACCTGCAAGAAGAGAGGTGATAAGGCCCTGCTGTCAAAGACCTGATGAAACATGGGAAAGATGTATTGAGACCACACATGCAGTGTACAGATGGTCTCTGGAATACCAGAGATTTACAAAAGGCCACTAAACCAATAACAAATATAGATCTCCTTGAGTCAAGCAAGACTCCTCCGTCAGCACCAGCTACACCCACCTGCCTGGAAATACTGTGAAGCAGTGTCAGCCATATGCCTGTATATCCAAACTAATTGGCCATTAGCTTCCTCTTGGAGAATAACCCATGGCTGATGCACAAGCTTCATCCTCTAAGGTTAGGAGATGTTATAAGTCACAGTAACCCCTGTCATATTTACAGAAAAAAATGTAATTCATGATTAACATACCATCCAAACATCTGTGTCTATACACAAAGTAACCTACCATAACAATTAGTACTGTTTAAATACTATATATCTAATTGCATGTGCTTCATTCAGTAGGATCGAAGGTTATTCATGGACAACTGTCAGCCCATGAAAGGAAACAGCCACAATTGACCAAGACCAAGACCACAGCTCCAGAGAAAGTAGACTGTTTGTGCTTCTCATCCACCTGTGCCCCTTTTCTAAGCTTAGGGAGCAATCTGCGGAAGGGGGGCGTGGTAGAATGTAGAGCTGCGATTGGGGTGAATTGTGAAACTACAGCAATATAGTCTGGACACTCATTTGATCAACTTGATTGAACATATAAGCCCCCCTTGCGGATGGGTGGCCCATGAGCTGTGTGGGTTTGGGCACAACTGCTGTTCAAATTGGTTTTTATCATGAAGTATGCTTGTACTCATAAATTATCACTTTTGTTAAAAAGTGAAAAAAAAACAGAGAAAGATGCAGGACAGATGACAGTTATGGCAGAATGCATGATCTGGGATGGGGTGGGGTGGGGTGGGGGGAAGGGAAAGGGAAATTGCCTGAACTGAATTGAAAAATGATGTATGAAATTCACAAAGCATCAAATAAAAAATGAAAATTAAAATAAAAAATAAAAAAAGAAAAAAATACCAAAAAAAGGAAAAAAAAAAAAAACAAAAAAAGAAAAAAAAAAACACTTCCAACAGAAGCTACCCAAACTCCTAAATCTCAACAACAACAACAAAATAATACAAAAAACTCAAACAGACCTCTGCCACATACCAATACTACTATTCAAGTGCCCTGTAGTGAAGAGTCATTGGATATAACTTAGGATACAGACCTCAAAAGAACAATTATAAATATGATTATAGAAATTAAGGAGTGAAGGGGATTTAAGGACCTTATAAACAAGGAAGACTGACCTAAAAGAAGACAGGATTAAATTGAAAGAGGACAATGATAAATTGTGGAATGAAATTACAAAAGATATAGAAACACTGAAGAAAATTCAAGTTGAAATGAAAAAAGAAATACAACATTCCACAAACAACTTGGAAAGGATAGGAGAAACCCTTAATAATAGAATAGATGAAGTAGAAAATCAAAAATCAACATTAGAAGATAATATGGAAGAATTGGATAAATCAAATACATATTATGAAAATGTAAAAAAAAAAAAAAACCCACAAAAATGGAATAACCAGGAAGCACGGGAAACTTTGAAAAGACCAAAGCTATGAATGATAGGGGCAGAAGAGGAAGAAGACTCATGGGACAACGATGTGGCTCAGGTCTTCAACAGAATTTTAGAGGAAAAGTTTTCCAAATTAAAGTGAGAGATACCTATACAAATACGAGAAGCATATAGCATACCAAGCAGACAGGACCAGAAAAGAAATTCTCCACACTATATCATAGTAAAAATATAAGATATTCAAATCCAAGAAACAATACTGAGGATTGCAAAAGAAAAACAAGTTACTTACAAAGGAAAACCTATCAGAATTACAGCTGATTTCTCTCATTACAAACAATGAAAGCCAGAAGAGCTTGGTCCAAAATATCCCTGGTTCTAAAAGACTATAGAGTACCTTATCCAGCAAAAATGTCTATTATATTGAAGCAGAAAGGAAAATGTTCCATGATATAAATAAATTGAAAGAATTCCTCTCCAATAAACCATCATTGCAGAGAATATTTCAAGCAATACAAACAGCAGAGGGCAGGGATGACTATTGTAAGGTTGTAGTCCACCTAAGTCAGGGATTTCAGGAAACCAACTGAGGTAGAAGTCCTGAGAAATAATTATCTTGGTCTCTGCTCCTACAATCCTAGAAAAGTTGCTACAACATCCTGCAATCACAGCTCACTGGAAACCAGAATCAGTCCTCAGTCTCTCTCGAGATGCTCCTACTGATACCAGCCACAGACCCACCACGCCCACGCCCATCCCCCCATCTCCTTGCTCCCACTTCCTTGTAAGCTCACTTTCTTTTTTTGTCTTTTGAGACAGGGTCTCCCCTGTAGCCCAGCTCTCCTGGATCACTCTGAGACCGCGCTGGCCTTGGAACTCACAAAGACCACCTGCCTCTGCCTCCCGAGTGCTAGGATTAGAGACTTGCACCACCACACCTGGCATACGCTCACTTCTTTGTGTGTCTGGGTATAAAACTGCCATTTGGGGGACATTCAAATGCCTGTCATCCTAATCCTGACACAGGCAGGCCAGCCAGCATGCCTAAAATAAACCCAATTTCCTTTTCACTGGAGTCCTGATATTTTCTCCTCTCTGCGCTGTGTCTCCCCTCACAATGAGCCTATCATCTGGTGCCGTGAACTCGGTTGAGAGTCAAGACTCTGGCTGCTTTGGGTCAGGCATGGCTGCCAGACTCCAGTCAGACCGGCTGCCAGGTACAGGATCTGCTCCACCATAGATCTGACTTGGTCCAAAGGTTCTGTTTTCCCTTACCTAACTCCTCTCCCCGCCCCCCATCTATCTCTATCTCTATCTCTATCTCTATCTCTATCTCTATCTCTATCTCTACCTCTATCTCTATCTCTATCTCTATCGCTATCACTATCTCTGTCTCTCTCTGTCTCTGTGTCTCTTTCTCCCCAAGTCTCTCTGTGTCTCTGTGTGTGTGTGTCTCTCTCTCCCTCCCTCTTTCCTTCTTCTGAACCCAGTCACTCCCAGACCAGCACCAACGGCAAAGGCCACTGAATTCCTCTGGTTTCTGCAACCATTGATCTCCCCACACAGTCACTGAGTGAATTCAACCCCACCTGAGAGATGACCTGTCTCTCCATCAGACTCAAATCCTTTGTCTATCTCTCTCTGTCTCTGTCCCCATCTCTGTCCTTCTTCCAAACCCGGGCTCTCAAGTCTCCCCCACTCCACGTGGCTTCTCTAGGTCTCTCTCTCTCTTTCTCTCTCTCTCTCTCTCTCTCTCTCTCTCTCTCTCTCTCCTCTTTCTCTCACTTGCTCACTAGCTCTTCCTCTCCTTCCCTTTCTCTGTGATGGCCACCTCTCACCTAGAGTCACTGGTAGACCCTCAAGGTTCACTCTCGCTCACTGCTCAAAAATTGTTCTAGAACGTCAGATGACTCTCACCTCCGGGCTCTCAGACCGTGGGATGCCATGTGAAGTGTGGAGAACTCATTTGGGAACACCAGCCAGACTGGGATGCCTTCTGGCTGGTCACTTCCTTCTCGTTACTGTGGCCACTCGCTTCCTCCCTCCCTCTCCCCCTTCTCTTCCTCCCGATTGTTTGGTTTTTTGTTTTTTTTTTTGTTTTTTTCCTTCTCTCTCCCTTCCCTTCCTCCTCGTTTACTTTCCTGTGATTTCCTGCAACCTTGCAGCCTTTAGCTTAGGAACCTTATGAGTGCTTCATCATAAGAGGCTCCGAAGACAAGAGGCACTTTTTCCTTGCACCCTGTAAGGGTGTGGGTGTCAGGTCACCCCCCAGGATGTGCAATGGCCTCATAGAGAAATCCTATATACCCCATTCCTGGGTCAGAAGGAACTTTTTGTTTGTCCAGGAAGACATACAAAAGGGCTGATTTCCCAGTGTCTTGAGCCCCCTCACATTTCCTTAAACGTGCAGGACACCCCCAAGACGCAGTGGGAGAAGACAGTCTCAGTGTAAAAGTTGAGGAAGTCCATCCCCAAAGCAGCACATAAACCTGATCCAAAACACAAAACTCCAAGCTAGCATAGAGAGGCTTGCAATCCTCTTCCTCTTTCTTCCTTCTCCTCCTCCTCCTTCTCCTCTTCCTCCTCCATATTAATGACTTGCTCTCCTGAGACTCATTACTTTGTCTCCCTCTTTTGCCTCCTTATCCAAGCTAGCTAATTTTCTCCTGCTCTCTGTCTTTAACTATGGGTTCCTCTCATTCCAAGCAGTCTTCTCTGACTCTCCTGGCTCTGTACTACTTCTTGGCCTCAGTATCCTCTGGACAATAACTAGATGGCACTCTAGACTTCCAAATTCTTAAAGATCTTGAAAAATGCTGCAGAAGTACCTGGCAAATTGTCTTCTTCAAAAGTTCCCTTTCCAGTGACAGCTTGTATCTAGGACATTGCTTCACTTTCACGGTTGTAACAGGTGGTGAGTGACATGGGCTCCTTTGGTTTGACACCATTCATTGCTCTGCTTTGCTGTTTGGGGTTTCCAGACCCAGTCCCTCCACTTCATTGTTCTCCTTTAAAGTTTACTTCCTCTCTCTTAGCTTCATGTCACTCAGCAGCGTACTCACCTTTAAAGAAATAGTTTTAGGTTTTTTTTTTCACTCACTACAAATTTATTTCCAGGTTTTCTGTCTTCCAAGGACACTGAGTTCTGCACATTCCAGCCTGATGAACCCTTCACCCCTGCCGTCACTGTCACTCCCAAACCTCAACTCTAAGGCTCTCCTTTCCAGGTTTTTCCTCTCCCGCTACTGCCGATGTACGACCGTCTTACGTCACTCATGCCCTTGCTGTAATGTCATGTCTTTATACATTTCCATGTGTTAACATCTAATGTATTTCCATGCACAGAAACCACCCCAAACAATTTTAAGCTGTGGTCACCAACTTTTATCACTAGTTTTATTCTGGCATGCCTAATCAGAAATATAAATATTTTAATGTTAGCCAGGCGTGGTGGCTCACGCCTTTAATCCCAGCACTCGGGAGGCAGAGGCAGGCGGATTCCCGTGAGTTCAAGGCCAGCCTGGTCTACATAGTGAGCTCCAGGCCAGCTGGGTGTAAAGGGAGAGCCTGCCTCGAAAAGACCAAAAAAAAAAAAATATATATATATCTATATATATATATATATACATATATATATATATATGTATATATATTTTAATGTTGTAACCCAGGTACCTTAAAAACATCCTTAATATCTATTATTCCACAAAAGTACTACTTGTTTATGCATGCACACACAACTAAAGTCCTAGGCAATAAAATCTAAAACCATCACATGACCAGTCTATTTTTTGGGGGGGTTCTTTTCAAGACAGGGTCTCCCTGTAGCCCCAGCTGTCCTGGAACTCACTCTGTAGACCAGACTGGCCTTGAACTCACAAAGATCTGCCTGCCTCTGCCTCCCAAGTGCTGGGATTAAAGGCGTGTACCACCACCAGTACAACCAATCTATTTTAATGCAAAAATTATATGTGTTTGCATAACTGTTTTTAAGCTTTACTTAATTTTATTCTGAAGTCCTAATATTTCTTTTGCTGTCCAAACTTTCTCCCAGCATCTGGGATGCAGAGGCATGTGTATATCTTGGTCTGGTTTGGGTAGAGATCTTTAGAGCTTGGGAATTCCCAAGAATGGTAGCTGTGCTTCTGTTTCTCTGGTTGGAGACCCATTTGGGCTCTTGCACTTGGGTCAGTCAAGGTGCTGCATGGCTTCTACTGGGGTGCATTATAGAAACTGATACCATAATGGCCTGAGCCAGTCCTGTCTCTTGCCTCCAGGGGTGGGAGAGAGCAGCCCAGGACTACCACTGGGCTTTGGGTTTCTACAGTGTTGACCCCCCCTTCCTCATAGGAACCAAACATACTTCCCTGGCCCTGAACTGCTGTCCTGGTGGTCTGGCTAGCTGTGTGCTGTGTGCTTGTGTTTTATTCTCTGAAACTCTCTAGGCTCCTTTAGCTACTGTGAGACAGAGTTAACTACAGAAAACTATGGATTGTTGTATGTATGGTTGTTTACTCATAAACTATACTAAACTTTATGGTTTGGGTATCGTCGAGCTTTAAAGGGTCTTCTTGCCTTATTAAGACTAAATTTGCCACCACATTCTTTACCCTGTCCTTTAATAAAGTTGCCTGTAACTAAAACCTTTAATCGTTGACTTGTTTTGATCTCCCTGTAACTTTTGGTTATGGTCAGCTTTGAGTGTGAATGGGATGTATAATTCCAGCTTCCATCACTTGCTGAGTTGGAAACCCAGTTAGGGATATTTACTGCATTTCTGAAAATACTCTCCTCAAGTGAAAGCTTTTATTGTGTTTGGCACTAGTATATGTGGACAAACACTAAGATAAAAATTTCATGAGTGGGAGGCAGATGCAGGTGGATCTCTGAGTTCAAGGCCAGTCTGGTCTACAGAGTGACTTCCAGGCCAGTTGGGGCTACAGGGAGACCCTGTAAGATCAAAAAAAATTTTCATGTGTATGTACATATGTGTATGTATGTGTATGAAGTACTATTGACATTTAAGAATTCTGTAATACAGTTATAAAATATTAAGGACCTATCAGACCACTTAGTACAACCTTTATAAAGTATCATCACTAAAATTAATTATTTTCAATATGTTCATATTTTAATTACAAGGAAATGTTATTATTTTAACTGTCATAAATTTAAAATCATTTTACTTATATCTAGTCAAGGTTTGTTTAAGAGTGTTCAGTTTTTGCCCAAGCTTTATCTACACATCACATGGCACTTCAAGGTTTAGTAAAAGGATAAGATAAACAGAGTTGTTCATTTTCAGTCCACTCCTGCTTGTACTGGACTCCCTGTTACAGATTTGGATTAAATGGACATAGACAAGTGGTGGGTTACCTTTGGCTACTGAAAGATGTATTTGGGCTGGAGAGATGGCCTAGCGGTTAAGAGCACTGACTGCTCTTACAGAGGACCAGGGTTCGATCCCCAGCACCCACATGGCGGCCGAGAGCCGTCTGAGACTTCAATTCCAGGAGAACTCCAGTTCTGGGGGAATCCCACACCCTCTTCTGACCTCCACGGCATTGCACGACATGGGTGCACAGACTTGCATGCAGACAGTACATTGATACACATACAGAAATAAATAAATGCCGGGCGTGGTGGCGCACGCCTTTAATCCTAGCACTTGGGAGGCAGAGGCACGTGGATCTCTGTGAGTTCAAGGCCAGCCTGGTCTACAGAGTGAGTTCCAGGACAGCCAGAGCTACAGGGAGACCCTGTCTCAAAAATACCAAAAAAAAAAAAAAAAGATGTATTTTATGTTTCTCTGTATCACACGAGTTTTACTTTTGATATTTCCTTTGACCTAACAAGATAATGTGGCTCAAAAGGACCTAGGTTCTACCTCCCTGAACCAGGTGTGTGCAGTTCATGGGCTATGCCTGCTTAACCTATAGCATTAAATCTCTCTTCCAGTCAGTGTTATACAAGGCTGCTTGGGCTTTTGTCTGAGCCTTATCTAAAATATTATACAGTAATTAAAAGTATCAGGCTGGTGTAACTTAGCCTTTCTGGGTGGCTAATGACCATACTTAATGCTATACCAATATGTCCAAGGGACTTAAGGGACAACTTTGTTCCTTGCCCTCTAAGATCAACTAAGTCCCAGGGGATGATGTATGGGGGTATCTCTTGAAATGTCCTGCAAATGTGAGCCACCAGTCTTCCTGTGCAGGGAGGTCTTAGAGATCCACTAACAGGACTCCACCCACTTTCCTCTTTATAGAAGAGGAAAATCTCCTCATGCTTCAAAAGGGGAAGCCTGGTCCAGCAAGACCTGACTTTGTCCTCAAGTGGATGGAACTGCCAACTGAAAAGCCAAAAGGAGCCAGCGGCTCCCCCTGCAAAACCTGAGTAGCCCCTGAGGACCAGATCCTCAAAATTGACCTTAAGAAAGCACAAAACAGGGGCTGGAGAGATGGCTCAGCAGTTAAGAGCACTGACTTCTCTTGCAGAGGACCCAGGTTCGATTCCCAGAACCCACATGGTGGATAAGAACCCTTTAAGCTGGGTGTGGTAGCACATGCCTTTAATCCTATCACTTAGGAGGGAGAGGCAGGTGGATCTCTGTGAGTTCAAGGCCAGCCTGGTGTACAGAGTGAGTTCCAGCCAGCTGAGACTATAGGGAGACCCTCTCTCAAAAAAAAAAAAAAGACATAAAAAAGAAAACAACCTTGGTTAATCTGGGTTAACTGTGTGGCCTTAAACATCCAAAGGAAAAGTATAATAAAAAAAATAATAATAATCAGTAAAGTCTGAGAAATTGTGCTTCAGTTATAAAACTTCAGATCTTAGCAAAAAGACAAAAAAGTAGCCAGTTTCTTGAGTTTTTGAGTTTCTTAGCATCCTGGCCTGTGCCAAAGTCTGGGGATGCCAAAAACTGTGTCTCCCCCTAACCCCTGTCTCAGAGTGGGGAATCCTGGACAGCATAACCTGTATCCCCTAACTGGGCTCCCAAGTAACCTTATGCTCACTGCCATATTCAGTGCTTGCAAGACCATACCAAGTAGCTCACCTGTACCAGTTTTAATCAAGTTTTACTTGTTCTCCCTTTAGACAAATATGAACGCATCCCTGCTGACAAAAGTTACACCCAGTTATAAAGCATCTCACCCTCTTGTGTTATTAATTCCCTCTTCAAATCCCCCTATCAGCACAAAGCAGCTAAAATGAAAACCATCACCCTATCCCTATGACACAAAAGGGTGGAATATAAAGTTGTAGCCCACCTAAGTCAGGGATTTCAGGAAGCCAACTGAGGCAGAAGTCCTGAGAAATAATTACCCTGGACTGTGCTCCTACAATCTGAGAAAAGTTGCTGTAATATCCTGCAATCACGCCTCACTGGAAATCAGAACCAGTCCTCAGTCTCCCTTGAGATGCTTCTACCGATACCAGCCACAGACCCATCTACACCTATTTCCCCATCTCCTCACCCCCACTTCCTTGTAAACTCACTTCCTTGTGAGCCTGGGTATAAAATGGTCATCCTAATCCCCATACAGGCAGGCCAGCTCCCAAGCCTAAAATAAACCCGACTTCCTTTTCACTGGGGTTCTGACATTTTCTCCTCTCTGTGCCGAGTCTCCCCTCAAAATGAACTTAACAACTATAACCAATCAGCATCAGAAAACAAATGATAATACCACTATGGAAATAAAACCTAGGGTAAGAATGTATTAGAAATCAAAATGATTGGAAGCAATTCAAATTTCTCAACAACAGTTCTAAATATCAATAGACTGCATTCTCCAATTAAGAGACATAGACTAATAGACTGGATTAAGAAACAAAACCCGGGGCTGGAGAGATGACTCAGCGGTTAGGATCGCCAACTGCTCTTGCAGGGTTTGATTCCCAGCACCCACATGGTGGCTAAGAACCCTCTTTAAGCCTGGTGTGGTGGCACATGCCTTTAATCCTAGCACTCAGGAGGAAGAAGCAGGCAGATCTCTGTGAGTTCAAGGCCAGCCTGGTGTATAGAGTGAGTTCCAGGCCAGCTGGGGCTATAGGGAGGATCTGTCTCAAAAAAAAAAACAAAAAACTTTTTTTTTGCTTGTCTGCAAGAAACTTACCTCATCTTTAAAGACAGACACTATTCCATGGTGAATGGATGATATAATAATAATAATAATAATAATAATAATAATAATACAAGTAAATGGTACTAAGAAATAAGGAGGAGTTGCTATGTTGATATTAGATAAAATAGAATTCAAGGATTTTGGTTGTGCTTTTGGGGGATGGGGGAACTGTCCCATTCATCTGGATGGGTATAAATACTGCAAAGCTTAGTAGAAAATAAGATACTTGTACTGGAATGAAGTGGTTAAATGTTTCCAGAGTGGAATGGTATAAACACTAAATCTAGTTTACTGATGGTCTAAATGGGATTATAACCATACAGGGTTGTGGTTGGTTCTTGGTCCATTCCTGGCTTGGACTGGACTTCCAAGTTGTAGAATAGGACTAGAATTGGACTACAACTTCCAGTTGTAGAATAGGATTAAAGGGGCATAGACAAGTAATGGGTAACCTCTGACTGCTGAAAGATATTCTTTGTCTCTGTTTATTATGCAAGTGTTACTTTTTTTTTTTTTTTTTTTTTGTCTTTTCGAGACAGGGTCTCCCTGTAGCCCCAGCTGTCCTGGAACTCACATTGTAGACCAAGCTGGCCTTGAACTCACATTGATATCTGCTCTGCCCATTTCAAGATAATTTGACTCAAGAAAAGCTAAGTTTACTTCCCTGAACCAGCAGCATGCATCCCAGGACACAGTTTGGATGGACTTGGTAAAATTTATCAGCTTAATTCCAGTCAATAAGTATGTTCCCTGTTAATGGAAAATTACAAACTAGGATATGGGGTTTGGGAAAGTAAAGAGACTACTTCTGTTTGTAGTAAATTATTTACATTTAAGATACAACTAAAATTGTTTAAATCTCTCTCATCAGCTTTGCCTGCTTATCCTATGGTGTTAAATTTCTTCCAGTCAATGTTTTTTTTAAACCCAATGTTTTTTTGAAGCTCTGTGCATTTCACACAACCAGTCAATGTTTATGCAAGACTTCTTAGGCTTTTTATCAAGTTTATCTAAATACAATATAGTAATTAAAAGCATCAGCATGCCCAGCATGTAAAATATTTTTTAAAATTTCATCTCTTGGGGATAAAAAGATGGCTCAGTAGTTAAGAGCACGGACTGCTCTGGCAGGGGACCCAGGTTCAATTCCCAGCACCCATATGGCAGCTAACAAACATCTGTAGCTCCAGTACTAGGGGATCCAAAGATTTCTTCTGTCCTCCATGGGTATCGCATGACACAGGTACACTTAACACAGATGCAGACAATATACTCATACACACAAAAGAAACAAAATATTTAATAAGTAAATACAAAATAAAATTTCATCTTGCTTTAGTCTCAAAACATTATGATATTAAATAAAGTTCAAAAGCTATTAGGCAGGCCTTTGTTTGCTCCAGGGCTTTAGATGGAGCACAACTGAGCCCACAAAAACATGAGAATATTGTCTCAGCAATCTAGTGGATACTATGACTTTCAAAGGTGTATAATAAATCATGAAGTGTATTGGGGGAGCAAGATGGCTCAATGAGTAAAAGCAATTGCTGCTATGAGGCTGCTGACCGCACAGCTGAACAGACAAAAAAGGCATGGCTTGGAGTTACTCCAGTAACATCCCAGGGATCATGTCAGAGGGTGCAAATCCCCTTATTCTATGCAACAGGCAGCTTATGTAGGTTTGGGATGGGCAGCCTCTCTATCACGTGACATCACCTCCCAGTGGCCAATCGTAGACCTCCATACCATCACACGTCATCCCAACTTGTGGGTCTGTATTCAGAAAAGGGGCATGCTGACAAGCAAGCTGACTTGTGACTTCTGAGCACGTGCTAGCAGAAAACAGGGTGTGCCCTGAATTTTTGCTCCATCTAGTGTGCTAAGCAGATTGGTAGCCTGCACACACTCAAGATACCTCTGAGGATGTCCCACATGCTGCACAATCCTGGCAATCTGCATTCAATCCCTGGAACCCAGAGTAGGAAATAACTGACTTCTGAAAGTTGTCTTCTGACCTCCACACATGTACTGAGGCATGTGCACCCACTCCCAAATAATAATACATAAAATAAGTAAATCATGGCACATATCCCCAGTGCAGTGAGGCACAGGTTTGGGCTTGTACAAAAGAACAGAGATTGAAACAAACTTCTTAGAGAAGGCAACTGAGCAAGAGGACCTAGCACCAGATGGTCTGGTGGGGAGCAAGGACAAGGTGGAGAATGAGGATCATCCTCTCTTTTTTCTGCTCCTTCCTCAGGACAGAGGTCCATGACCCCAGCAAAAGGCCAAAGCAGGTAGCAGCTACTTGAATGCCACTAAGCAAGCCCCAGACCACTCCAGGGTTGCTCAGCTGGCACTGTTAGGGAATGGAATGCTAGCCAAATGATGGAGATAGAGTTACAGTTTCCACCCATTTCCCCTCCTCTAGGACTTCTTTGTGTTGCCTTTGTCCAGGTTTTCATAATCCATGATAGCCTTGTTCATAAAGAGTCCAGAGCTACAGATTCAAAGTCCACAAGGTTGGGCAACTACAGCTTCTGGGGCTGTATCATGCCAATGTCTGTGCCCAGCTTCTGGGGCTGTACCATGCCACATCTGTGCCCAGCTTCTGGGACTGTACCATGCCAACATCTGTGCCCAGATTTGGGGGCTATATCATGCCACATCTGTCTCCAGCTTCTGGGGCTGTATCATGCCACATCTGTGCCCAGCTTCTGGGGCTGTATCATGCCAACGTCTGTGCCCACATTTTGGGGCTGTATCATGCCACATCTGTCTCCAGCTTCTGGGGCTGTATCATGCCACATCTGTGCCCAGCTTCTGAGGCTGTATCATGCCAACGTCTATCCCCAGCTTCTGGAGAAGACAAGACTCCCAGTTTCAAATTTAGGACCCACCATCACATGGGTGCCCTCCTGTAGCTCTTGTTACGCTCATTTCTAGGAACTCGGAGCCTTCCACTGGTTGTGAGCATCAGGCATGGCAAGGAAATGAGCCCCAAGCCTTCACACTGGCTCTTCTGAGCAGGTCCTGACCATAGAAACTAGGTAGACTAATATGATCATGAATTAATATATCTCAAACTTCAGACGAGATTGAGGGCTTCAGCTAAACTGGTGACCAACAGCATGTCCACACTCAGAAGCCAGAAAACCCTCACTGGGAATGTCACCTTCCAGAATGTCCCATCCTTCAGCTATGAGGAACCTATTCTGCATCATCACAGAGGCTGTGCCACACATGGACCCACACACCAGTTGATTAGCATGGGTTGGCACTGTGTTTCTGGGGAAGTTGGTAGTCTCACTGTAGTCAAAGATCTGGGTCTGAGTTAATGTATCAGTCAGACTTCCCAAACCCAGATGGATCTCTGTAGCTTGAGATTGGAGGCAGGCACTGGGTGGAAGTGTTCTGATAATCTTTATAGGTGGACCTCTCCCTCCCAAGATCCTGCCCTTTGTTCTGCTCCCCTCTGCACTGCAGAGCTCACTAGATCTAGTTCCACAGTTATTAATTGTTTCTTGTTCTTTTCCTTTTTCTCTTTTACATTTTTATTCTTCTCCCTCTCCTTTCCTAGCTCCCTCTCCCTCATCCTATCCCCCATCATCCTCAGTGATTTTTGAGACAAGGTCTCAGTATGCAGCCCATGCTCGCCTTCAACTTGTAGTCATCCTGCCTCTGACTTCCCCAGTGCTGGAATTACACGTTTTTACCACCACATCTGGCTGTAGATTTTGAACTCTGTTACAATCTGAGTGTGTCCCCCAAAAGGCCCATGTGCTAGAAGGTTGACCTTCAGTTTGGCCACTGTGACTTTGAGAGGTGATAGAACATTTAAGACATGGAGCTTGAGGCTGGAGAGATGGCTCAGTGATTAAGAATGCTTATTGTGGGGCTGGAGAGATGGCCTAGCAGTTAAGAGCACCGACTGCTCTTGCAGAAGACCTGGGTTCAATCCCCAGCACCCACATGGAGGCTGAGAACCGTCCATAACTCCAATTCCAGGAGAACTCCAGTTCCAGGGGAATTCGACACCCTCTTCTGACCTCCACAGCATTGCACAACACGGGTGCACAGACCTACATGCAGATAGTACATTCATACACATTAAAAAAAAAGAATGCTTATTGTTTTTGTTTTGTTTTGTTTTGTTTTTTTGAAACAGAGTCTCCCTTTAGTCTCAGCTGGCCTGGAGCTCGCTCGCTATGTAGTCCAGGCTGGCCTTGAAATCACAGAGATCCGCCTGCCTCTACCTCCCTAGTGTTAGGATTAAAGGCACGGGCCACCATGCCTGACTAAGAATGTTTGTTGTTCTTTTAGAGGACCGGAGTTTGGCTCCAAGAACCCAAGTTGGGCAGCTCACCACAGTCACCCATAACTCTAGCCCCAGGGGATTCAATACCCTTTTTTGGCTTCCATATACCCTTTTTTGGCTTCCATAGGCACCTGCAAATACACACACACACACACACACACATACCACACACACACACACACACACACACACATACACACACACACACACACAATTAAGTTAAAAAAAAAAGAAGAAGAAATGGAGTCTGGCAGGCCTGTAATTCCAGCCACTCAGTAAGCTGAAGCGGCAGGATTCCATGTTTGAGGCCTGACTACAGAGGGAGTTTAAAGCCTGTCTAGACAACTTAACAAAACTCTGTCTCTAAATAAAAAGTAAAATGAAGGACTGGAGATGTATCTTCTGGTGAAATGTTTGTCTAGAGTGTATGTAGCCCAATGTTCAATAGCCAATAACCAAACCAGCTGAGCCTCTGGAAGGTGTTTAGGTGTTATGGTCCCTGAGGACACTGTCCTTGGAAGGTTTTTCTTGGGCTTTTAGTTCATACCTGTGAGGGTGGCTCATTATAAAGAGTAAGTTTGGCCCCTGTGGTGGTTTGAATGAGAATGTCCCCCATAAGCTTCAAGTATTCAGATATTTCGCCCCCAGTTGGTGGAACTGTTCTGGGAGGTCTTAGAAGTTGTGGCCATGGGGCTGGAGAGATGACCTAGCAGTTAAGAGCACTGACTGCTCTTCTAGAGGACCCAGGTTTGATTCCCAGCACCCACATGGTGGCTGAGAACTGTCTGTAACTCCAATTCCAGAACTCCAGTTCCAGGGTAATCCGATACCCTCTTCTGATCTCCACAGCATTGCACGACACGGGTGCACCAACCTATATGCAGACAGTACATTCATACACATAAAAAAAATTAATTTTTTAAAAAGGTGTGGCTGTGCTGGAGGAAGTACATCATTGGGGGTGGGCTTAGTGAGTTTAACAAGCCTCGTAGTCTCCAGTCTCTCTCTCTTGACTTCCTGTACTCATTGTGAGATGTGAACCTCAGCTTTCTGCTTCAGCCCAGGAGTCCATGACTCCCACCACAATGGACTCTAATTCCCTGGAACTGTCAATCGTAAGCTCAAGTAAACTCTTCCTTTTATAAGTTCCCTTGTTCATGGTGGTTTATCACAGCAACAGAAAAGTGACTAATACAGCTCCTTAATCTGTCTGGCTTCCAGTCTGACCATTTTCTCTTGCAAGCACTTTCCACAATGATACAATCTGACATTACTGGCATCCTAAGGGCCCTGACCTGAGCCCAAACGCAAGATCACCTTATCCTGGACTTTAAGCTTTCCAAAGCATAAGCATGCACTTAATTTCCTTCTCTAGTCCCCCCTCCCTTAAGGTCTCTTTCCTCCTCTCATGATCCTCTTTCTAGTTTTGTGACCTACACACACATATATAAACATGTATACCCACATATGCACATAAATATGTAATTTTCCAATACCAGAGAAAATGAGGTATTTGTATTTTTTAATATTTTTAATATATTACTTTACTTTTATTTTAATTTATGGGTGTATTGCCTGCCAAGGAGGTCAAAGGAGGGCATCAGATCCCTGGAACTGGAGTTATAGATGGTTATTAGCTGTCATGTGTGTACTGGGAACCGAACCTGGGTCCTCTGCAAAAGTGGCCAGTGCTCTTAATCACTGAGCTATCTCTCCACCTCCATATTTTCCTTTTTGAGTTGGGATTTTTCCACTGAACATAGTGATTTCCAGTCGTATCCATTTCTTGCAAATGTCATGGTTTCACTTTTTCTTTATGGCTGCATAAAATTCCTTGTGTCTACTTCCCACGTTTTCTTCATCTATTCTTCTTGGATGGACATCTATATTGTTCCACTTCCTAGCTACTGTGAATAGTACAGTAAACATGGATGTCCAAGTGTCTCTGTAGACTTCGAGCCCCAGTGAGTATATACTCAGGTGGTATAGTGAGCCATACGGAAGTTCTATTTTCAGTTTTTGTTTGTTTGGGGCTGTGTATTTATTTTTGAGACAGGATCTCCCCGTAGCCCTAGCTGGCCTGGAACTCACTCTGTAGACCAAACTGACCAGAGATCCAACTGCCTCTGCCTCCTAAGTGCTGTGATTAAAGGTGTATGCTACTACGCCTGGCTTATTTTGTTTTTATTTATTTTTTATGTGTATGAGTCTATTGTCTGCATGTGTGTAAGTGGGTGCATGTCATGCAATACCCATGGAGATCAGAAGAGGGTTCAGATCCCCTGGAACTGAAGTTTTGGATGGTTGTTAGCTACCATGTGGGTGCTTCGAACTGAACACAGGTCCTCTAAAAGAACAGTCAGTGTTCTTAACCACTGACCCACCTCTCTAGCCCTTATTGTGAAGTTTTTTGAGATGTTTCTATACTGAGTTCCATAGTGGCTGCATAAATTTACATTCCCACTAGCACTGACTTGACTAAGTGCTGCTCCTCCCACATCCTCACCAGCACTTGCTGTCATTGTTTTCTTTTTTCTTTTCTTTTCTTTTTTTCTTTCAGACAGGGTCTCCCTGTAGATCCAGCTGGCCTGGAACTCAGTCTGTAGACCAGACTGGCCTATAACTCACAGAGATCCACCTGCCTCTGCCTCCCAAGTGCTGGGATTAAAAGTGTGTCTTACCACATCCAGCCCTAGTTACTTGTCTTATTGCTGTAATAAAATACCTTGACAAAAGCAACTAAAGAGAGGGTTTATTTTGGCTCCCAGTTGGAGGGTACAGCCCATCATTGTGGGGGTTAGGGAGGCAGGAGTATGAGATAGCTAGTTACACTGCATCTGTGGTCAGAAAGCAGAGAGAGGTGATTGCTAGCTTGGCTCACTTTCTCTTTTGTCTTCTGTCTGAGACCCCAGCCCATGGAAGCATGCTGCCCCACAGTCAAGGCACAGTTAACCTGCTTTAGATAATCCCTCCCAGGCGTGCCACAGGCTTGTCCTCTAGATCCTCTAGAGGATCCTCTAGACAATCAATGTAAACCATCACAGATTACTCACAGGAGCACTGGTGAGGTGTAATTTATAGATGCATGGGCAACTTAGCAGGGGGTACACCACTGAAGAAAGTTTCTCTCCCTTTCCCAGCAACCATTAACTGCCTATACATGCTCAGGGAAGTGGGAATCCCTGTGAGCCCCTCCTCCAAGCAACTTTTAACTGTCTATAAATTCTCAGGAAAGGGAGGGGCTTAGGCCCTTCTGTGACAGAATGTTGACAGATCCAGTATTGTACAGGTCTCTCACAGAAAGTCATCATAGCTGAATTCAAGAGTGCAGCACCCATGTCATACTTGGAAGCCAGTGTCCACAACACTTCACCCCTTCCTATGTCTTTTACATTTTTCCCACCTCTTCTGTGACATTTCCTGCTCCTTTATTGGGGATGATATAGTTGTCTCATTTAGGGCTAAGCATTCACTAGTCACTTATTTTCAACACTTTGAGCAGTTAAAACTCTTTCTTTGTGCCGGGTGTGGTGGCATACACCTTTTTTTGGGGGGGGGCATATGCCCTGTCTCAAAAAAGACCAAAAAAAAAAAGTCTTTGCAATAATTGTGACAGTTTGAATAAAACTGTCCCCACAGTCTCCCAGTATTTGGAAATTTTGTCCCCAGTTGGCAATACTGTTCTGGGAGCTTTAGAGGTGAGGCCATGCCAGAGGAAGCAGGTCACTTGGGCATAGAGAGTTCTTAAGCCTTGTTGGATTTCCAGTCACTCTCTGCTTCAAGATGTGAGCAATCCTCTTTCTGCTTCATGCTCAAGCCTCCTCTTGCCACCATGCCTCCCCACCGTGATGGACTCTGATTCCCCCTCCTTCCTTCTTTAAGTTGCTTTGGTCAGTGTTTCTATCACAGTAACAGAAAACTGACCAATGCACCACTGTAAAAAGAAGCTTCTCTGGCTGAAGTTGAGAGCAGTGCTGATCTATGGGTGTAAACAGAAATATTTATAAATCAATTTGTCAAGCACATTCTGTCTGATTGCAGAACAACAGCAGTAGCTTCCCTACTGGTGCCTATGACCCCCCACACACCCCCAACCCTACTCCACACCATATAGGTTTTTGACTATGTGCTCATTACCAGACATGAATTCTCTCCTATGGAGCAGGCCTCAAATCCAATCAGAAAGTCATTAATTACCCATGTAACAGTCATGCCACGTCTTGCCTGGCAGGTCAATAGTACAGGATGCAGGCCCATGGCTGAGTAAGACTGTTTACAACTCTCCTCCTGTATACCCCTCCTGGGACTAGAAAGCCAGCCAGCAGGAAGGAGGCTTCCAGCTCAGCTCCATCTTTGTTTCTCTATGTCTAGCAAACAAAGCATAAAGTGCCATCGGCACCAGGATCCTGCTCTGGAGTTCTGTGGGAAACTAGCAGCAGTGGTGTAGCTCGTATCATTTGAGGGCATCAGACCCCTCCCTAGCTAACAACCAGTATCCTACCCTTGGCATTGGAATTTTCATTTACTAGCCTTCTGGTTTCTGAGGCAGTCTTATCTACCATGCAGGCTATCTCCATTCAAACTCTTATACAAACTTTTAATTTTTTATGCTCCTGTGCATGGATATATTGTGCGTTGAGAATCTCCATCATATCACTCCACCCTCCTTTCTTCCCCTTCCCCTTCTGATTGGTGCCCTTTGTCCCTTCAGACTTTACTACTACTTTCAACTTATATATATTAATTTCAACTCATATATATTACTTCCGTCTTTTGAGACAGGGTCTTCTATCGCCCAAGCCAGCTTTGAACTCACTATGTTACTGAGGATGACCTTGAATTTTTGATCCTCCTGCTTCAACCTAACATGTTCTGGGATTAAAGGCCTGTATCACCACACCTAGGTGATACAGTTTTTCTTTTTTAAAGATTTATTTTCACTATTATTATTTTAATTTTTACTTATAATTTTATGTGTATGACTGTATTGCCTGCATGTACGTGCACCATCTATGCAGTGCCTGTAGAAGAGAGAAGAGAGTGTCAGATCCCCTGGAGCTGGAGTTATTGATAGTTGTTGGCCATTACGTGGGGGCTGGGATTCAAACCCCAGTCTTCTGCAAGAGCAGCCAGTGCTCTTAACTACTGAGCCATCTCTCCAGCCCCTTATTTTAATTATGTGTGTCTGTGTGTGGGGGTTGGATGTATACCAGTGCAGTGCCTGTGAAGGCCCGAGGCATTGGAGCTGGAGTTACAGGTAGTGGCAGCCACTGGATTTCAGTGCTGGGGACTTAACCTTAAACACAGAATCATTTCAGTACAAATTTGTGTGTGTGTGTGTGTGTGTGTGTGTGTGTGTGTGTATGTATCAGTGGTTTTGCTTGTATGTATGTAAATGCACCACATGTGTGCAATGCCCATTGAGGACAGATGAGGGTGTTGGATCCCTTGGAACTGGAGTTAAGGACAGTTTTTAGCTACCATGAGAATACTGGGAACCAAACCTAGGTCTTCTTCAAGAGCAGCCAGTGCTCTTTTTTTTTTTTAATTTTTTTTTATTAATTTTATTTATTTCTGTATGTGTATGAATGTACTGTCTGCATGCAAGTTTGTGCACCCGTGTCGTGCAATGCACGCGGATGTCAGAAGAGGGTGTCGGATTCCCCTGGAACTGGAGTTCTCCTGGAATTGGAGTTTCAGACAGCTCTCAGCCGCCATGTGGGTGCTGGGGATCGAACCCAGGTCCTCTGCAAGAGCGTAGGCGCTCCTAACCGCTAGGCCATCTCTCCAGCCCCAGTGCTCTTTTTTTAATTTTATTTATTTATTTCTGTATGTGTATGAATGTACTGTCTGTACATTCATGTAGGTTTGTGCACCCGTGTTGTGCAATGCTGCGGAGGTCAGAAGAGGGTATCAGATTCCCCTGGAACTGGAGTTAAAGATGGTTCTCAGCCGCCATGTGGGTGCTGGGAATTGAACCCTGGTCCTCTGCAAGAGCAGTCAAAGAGCAGCCAGTACTCTTAACTGCTGACCCATCTTTCTAGCCCCCAACCTCACCCCCATTTCTTTTTTAAAGCGAACTGAATGTAAATTTATTAAGGGAAAGTGAAGAAAACTCCCAAGAGTAGGAGAGGTTCCAAGGGAAGACTACCTGGATGATTGTAAATATGTTTGCGTTTTACAGTTTTCTGTTTATTCTAGATATTAATCCCTGTATGATTTGTATTTGGTAATTATATTTGCCCATTCTTCAGCAGAGGTGTCCAACATGTACCCTGAAAGTAGCAAGAACAAACATGTTTATTTTGTGTGCCTTTAATGATATGATATTGTCAGGCTGGAGAGATGGCTCAGCAGTTAAGAGCACTGACTGCTCTTGCAGAGGACCTGGATTTGATTCCCAGCACCCAAATGACGGCTAACAACCACCCATAACTCCAGTTACAGGGAATCTGCTGCTCTCTTCTGACCTCTGTGGGCATTGCGCAACATGGGTGCACTTACACACAGTAGGCAATACATTCATACACATAAAAATAAAAATTACTGGGTGGGGTGGCACATGCCTTTGATCCTAGCACTGTGGAAGCAGAGGCAGGTGGATCTCTGTGAGTTTGAGGCCAGCCTGGTCTACACAGCAAGTTCCATGTCAGCTAGAGCTACAGGTAGACCCTGTCTCAAAAAACTAACTAACAGGGGGCTGGAGAGATGGCTCAGCAGTTAAGAGCACTGACTGCTCTTGCAGAGGACCTGGGTTCAATTCCCAGCACCCACATGGTGGTCAAGAACCATCTGTAAGCCAGGCGTGGTGATGCACACCTTTAATCCTAGCACTTAGGAAGCAGAGGCAGACACATCTCTGTGAGTTCAAGGTCAGCCTGGTCTACAGAGTCAGTTCCAGGTTAGCTGGGGCTATAAGGAGACCCTGTCTCAAAAAAAAAAAAAAATTAAAAAGACAAGATATTTTCATCTACAAAGTCTGGAACGAAACAACTAAGTTATAAATAACTAAACAAACAAACAATAAATACATAAATAGCACACACAACAAATCTCATAATGGCAAGATGTGTCTATGAGTACAACAGTGGCATGATTGTTAGGGTATAACCAACCATTTTTTTATTGGATTTGAGAGAATTCATGCATGGTACCTGTGCAAAAGCTCATGGGAGCTACAGGCCTTAGAGAGGAACTTACTACTGTTGTTTTGCAAAATGGACATTTGCATTTATATGTATAGAATAGTGCTGCTCTCAGCCTTGATCAGAGAAGCTTCTTTGTGTAAGGAACAGCAGTCAGTGCAGAGACTCATTAGTAGTCAAAGTGCTGAGAGTAAGTGCCAATTAAGTGCTCAGCCATAAATGAGCCTGAGCCTTCTATATAAATTCCCCAAGGCTCAGGGATTCCCACAGAAGAGGAGGTAGAAAGAAGAGAAGAGCTAAAGGATTGAAAGGAGAGCTGTGAAATGCTGCCTTCTGGACATGACATGGGTGATGCCTTCATTCACAGTAGCTGTGGTTACCTGCACAAAACCAGTCAGTAATTCCAGAATGGAGGTAGGAGGGGCTCACGAGTCTCCACCCTTACCTGTGGAGCTGTTGGCAACGGCTAGCTGCTACAGGTGAGGGACTCATTTTTCTTTGGGGTGTAATCATTAGGTTGACCATGCACATGTCAGCAGGACTAACTGAACTCAGTGGGTCATAAAAAAGAAGAGGATATGAAGGTGGGAGGGCACATTTTGGGGGAGTCTTGGAGGAAGTTGAGGTAAAGGATATGATCAAGATACATTTTTTTAAATTTTTTATTTATTTTTCTCTATGTATATGAATGTACTACTGTCTGCATGCAGGTCTGTGCACCCATGTCGTGCAATGCTGCGGAGGTCAGAAGACGGTGTCAGATTCCCCTGGAACTGGAGTTCTCCTGGAATTTGAGTTTCAAACAGTTCTCAGCTACCATGTGGGTGCTGGGGATCAAACCCGGGTCCTCTGCAAGAGCAGTCGGCGCTCTTAACCGCTAGGCCATCTCTCCAGCCCCAATGCATTTTATATATGTAAGAGAAATTGTTAAATAGTAAAAATGTTTTTTAAAAAATAAATATGAAAAAAATTTCATGATGTTTTAAGTAAGCTTACATTTTGTGCTGGGGTTCATTCATCCCTACCCATGGTTGCAGATTGCCCCCTGTCATGCGCTGGATGTCCCCACTAGAGTGTCTCTTCACTCTGACGATTGTTTCCTTTGATGTGGAGAGGTTTTTATTTTATTTTACTTTTTATTTTTTAATCTTTTTAAGACAGTGTCTTCCTGTAGCCCCAGCTGTCCTGGAACTCACAGAGATCTACCTGCCTCTGCATCCTGAGTGCTGGGACTAAATGTGCAGGCCACCACACCCAGCTAAAAAAAGGTTTTTAATCTCATGGAATTCCATTTGTCAAGTTTGGGGATTAAGTCTTCTTCCTTGGAATCATTTTCAGAAAGTCCTTTTGTATGCCTACATCTTAAAGTGTTTTCTCTATGTTTTCCTCTGGTAGTTTCAGAGTTTTAGGTTCTAAATTAAGGCCTAATATTCCAATTGATTTCTTAATTTTATTTTTCTGATTTGTGTATGTGCAAGGTAAGAGATATGGATGTAGTTTATTCATCTGCATGTGAAATATAGTTTTTCCAGCAGCATTTACTAAAGTGTCCGTCTCTTTTTTTTTTTTAAGATTTTTTTGGGGGGTCTTTTTGAGACAGGGTCTCCCTGTAGCCCCAGCTGTCCTTGCTCTGTAGACCAGGCTGGCCTTGAACACACAAAGATCCGCCTGCCTCTGCCTCCTAAGTGTTAGGATTAAAGGCATGCACCACCACACCCAGCTCTTAAATATTTATTTTTATTATATGTATGTGTATGTGTGCATACAGAAGCCAGAAGTGGGTGTTGGAGCTCTTGAAGCTGGAATTACACACAGTCATGACATGGGTGCTGGGAATTGAACTTGGGTCCTCTGGAAGAACAGCAAGCATTCTTTTTTTTTTAATTTTATTTATTTTTGTATGTGTATGAATGTACTGTCTGCATATAGGTCTGTGCACCCATGTTGAGCAATGCTGCAGAGGTCAGAAGAGGGTCTCAGATTCCCCTGGAACTGGAGTTCTCCTGGAATTGGAGTTACAGACAGTTCTTAGCTGCCATGTGGGTGCTGGGGATCGAACCCCAGTCCTCTACAAGAGCAGTTGGTGCTCTTAACTGCTAGGCTATCTCTCCAGCCCCAGAAACAGCAAGCATTCTTAACAAATGAGCCATATCTCCAGTCCCAGAGGCTGTTTTTCACTGCATGTTTTAGACTGCTCTGTCATACATCTGGTGTCGGTAGATGTGTGAGTGTATTTCTGGCTCCTGCTGTGTTCGGATGGTCTACGTATGTGTTTTTGTGCCAGCACTATACCATTTTTGTTACTGTGGCTCTGTAATATAATTTGAAATTGGGTATTGTAGTGCCTCCAGGACTATTCTTTCTGCTATGGATTGCCTTGGAGTCTTTGCTATTTGGAGTCCTTTTTTTTTTTTTTTTTAATTATTTTTATTTATTTCGGTATGTGTATCAATGTACTGTCTGCATGCAGGTTTGTGCACCCGTGTCGTGCAATGCCGCGGAGGTCAGAAGAGGGTCTCGGATTCCCCTGGAACTGGAGTTCTCCTGAAACTGGAGTTTCAGACGGCTCTCGGCCGCCATGTGGGTGNGAACGGACTGCATCAAAGAACTGACTGAAACAGTGAACTTCTGCTCAGAACAGTCAACTTCCTCATGGAGAATATTGAGAAAGAGATGAAAAGCATGTTTGGCAGAATGCATGAGCTCTGGTGGGATGGGGGAATGGGGGTGGGGACACGGGTCTAGATTTGTTAAAAAAATAAAAATAAATTTATGTGAAAAAAAAAAAGAATGTACTTCCTGGGGCTGGAGAGATGGCCTAGCAGTTAAGAGCGTCAACCGCTCTTACAGAGGACCCAGTTTGATCCCCAGCACCCGCATGGTGGCTGAGAACCGTCTCGAACTCCAGTTCCAGGGGAATCCGATGCCTTTTTCTGACCTCCGAGGCATTGCAGACAGTACATTCATACACATACAAAAATAAATAAAAATATTTAAAAATATATATTAAAAAAAAGAATGTACTTCCTGCTGGGTGTGGTAGTGCACGTGCCTTTAACCCCAGGACTTGGGAGGCTGAGGCAGGCAGATCTCTGTGAGCTCAAGGCCAGCCTGGTCTACATAACAAGTTCCAGTGCTTCCTGGTGGATGACCACACACCCAAGAGTGTACAGGCAACACAAATTGGACTCAGTGGGTTTGGGTTTAAAATCAAATGGTGACACAAAATTGAGTAGGTGGCTGGGGGGGATCTGAGAGGAGTTGGGAGAGAAAGGGTGACTATGATAAAACATAACGCATGAGTGCTGGAGCCCGCAGTCCTTGGCTAGCCCTGCTGGGCTTCCACAGCCACAATGGGAACTAACTCAACCCCACCGAGACACTTCAACTGATTCAGGGATCAGAGGTCAGGGCGAGCATCTCTCCGCCGAAGGAGGAAGATGGCGGTGGAATGGCGCATTACCCAGGAGGAAATGAAGAAGCAGGAAAAGCAGATCTACCATGAGAAGACATGCCCGCTACTGCTGCGGGTCTTCACCACCAATAATGGCCGTCACCACGGCATGGACGAGTTCTCTCAGGGAAACGTGCCCTCGAGTGAGCTGCAGATGTATACTTGGATGGACGCAACCTTGAAAGACCTGACTAGCTTGGTAAAAGAAGTCTACCCAAAAGCTAGAAAGAAGGGCACACACTTCAATTTTGCCATTGTTTTTATGGATCTAAAAAGACCTGGCTATCGAATTAAAGAGATTGGCAGCACCACATCTGGCAGAAAGGGGACGGATGATTCCATGACCCTGCAGTCACAGAAGTTCCAAATAGGCGATTATCTGGACATAGCAATCACCCCTCCAAATTGAGCACCACCTCCTTCAAGGCAGATGAGACCATATTAAATTCTATTTACTTTCTTGAATTTATTTTTCAACCAGTTATGTAAAATAAACCTACATATTCTTTTTCCTTTGCTGGTCCTTGCCATTAAGCTTTTAAATTATCAACAAATTGTAATGCATCTATTTAGTAATTGGGAGTTAGATGTACTTTGGTATATAATAGAACGTCCATGGGGCTGGAGAGATGGCCTAGTGGTTAAGAGCGCCGACCACTCTTGCAGAGGACCCAGGTTTGATCCCCAGCACCCACATGGCGGCTGAGAACCATCTGAAACTCCAATTCCAGGAGAACTCCAGTTCCAGGGGAATCCAATACCCTCTTCTGACCTCCGCGGCACTGCACGACATGGGTGCACAAACTTGCATGCAGACAGTACACATACAGAAATAAAATAAATTAAATAAATAAAATTAATTAAAAAATTAAAAAAATAGAATGTCCATAAGTTTCAAGCCCTTTGTAAAATATGAAGGAAAGTACTTTTTAGCATTCTGTATAAATATATGTGTGGAATTAAAAAAAAAAGAGAGAGAAAAAATATAACGCATGAAATTCTCAGAGCATTAATACAAATGCAACAAAAAAGTAGAAAGAATGTCATTGGGATTTTGAAAGTGATTGCATGAATCTGCAGAATGCTCTCAGCAAAATAGCCATTTTCACCATATTAATTCTGCCAATCCAGGAGCTCAGAAGATCTTTCCAGCTTCCAATGGTTTTTCTGCTTTTCTTTGTTTTTTGGGGGGTTTTTTGTTCGTTTTTAATTTCTTTCTTCAGTCTCTTAAATTTTTTGTTATAGAAATCTTTTGACTTCTTGGTTAGGTTTATTTTAGGTAGCTTTTTTAAGAGAAATTCTATTGATTCAAGAATTTCACACAACAAATTTTGGTTATGTGCATCTCGACACTCCTGCTGCCCCCTATCCTCCACCCCCATCCACTACTTCATGCTTTCTACTAGCAAATGAAAAACCCTATCAATGTTACATAATCCATCTGAGCTGGGAACCGGAGAAATCATATCTCATTAGAGTGTCAGTGATCTGTGATTCTTACACTGTGGTGTGCCAAAGCAAAGGTTCACTCCCTTTCCTTTGTATGTGGTTTTGGGTCAGATTACACCCAAGTTTCTTAGAATGGGATTTTCACTCTTAATTTCTTTCTCTTACACACTGCTTAGGAATGTCAAGTAGGGGTTTCTCTTTTTCTCAGTGGTCAGAAATGCTTAGTTTTCCTCATCGAAGTTAGTTGTTCACAGCCCTTGCATTCAGGTTGCACTTGGCCTAACTCAGCACCATGACTGTGGTAGTTTGAATGAGTGTCCCCCATAGGGTTTAAGTATTCAGACATTTTGTCTCCAGTTGGTGGCACTGTTCTTGGAGGTCTTAGAAGGTGTGGCTGTGCTGGAGGAAGTACGTCATTGGGGGTGGGCTTAATGAGTTTAACAAGCCTTGCAGTCTCCAGTCTCTCTCTCTCTCTCTCTCTCTCTCTCTCTCTCTCTCTCTCTCTCTCTCGACAGTACTTATTGCGAGATGTGAACCTCGGCTTTCTGCTCCAGCTCCAGCCACCATGCCTCCCACCACAATGGACTCTAATTCCCTGGAACCGTCAATCGTAAGCTCAAATAAACTCTTCCTTTTATAAGTTCCCTTGGTCATGGTGGTTTTATCATAGCAACAGAAAAGTGACTAATACAATGACCCTACTGTAGACCAAGGAGTTCTCCAAAAGTTTGAATCCCCACAGGGTTTCACTGTGGGTAAAAGCAAAAGCTAAGTCTTCACAGCAGGCAGCAGTGAGCTCACAGGCCTCCAACCCAAGATTCTCTAAGTCTTCACAGCAGGCAGCAGTGAGATCACAGGCCTCCAACCTGAGATTCTCTGCATAGCAGATGGGAAGTTTCCAGCTTCACATGACAGCTTCACACAAGTGAGTTGCAGTTTATTTTTTGAAATCTGTAGACTTCTCAGATTCCTAATGTTGAAGACAGCAGCCAGGTCTTGATAGCCACTGGGTGATGATGATAGCTGGCCAACTAAGGGTGAGACTGGAATGTGTGGGAGGGCAGGCTAGCTCCACCCTGCTGGTGTGCATGGGCAGCCAGGTCAGCACAGCTCCACTATCTTAGCTCCCCAGTTATTTTCCACCTTACTTGCCAAGTCCCAAGTTCAGAATTTTGAGATCAATATGGAAATATCAAGATTCTTTTTTTTTTTTTGAGACAGGGTCTCCCTATAGCCCCAGCTGTCCTGGAACTCACTCTGTAGACCAGGCTGGCCTTGAATTCACAGAGATCCGCCTGTCTCTGCCTCCTGAGTGCTGGGATTAAAGGCATGCGCCACCACATCTGGCTTACAGAATGTTCTTAGCTGCCATATGAATGCTGGGAATCGAACCCGGGTCCTCTGCAAGAGCATTCAGCACTCTTAACTGCTAAGCCATTTCTCCAGCCCCAATATCAAGATTCTTAACAAAATGAAGAGGCCCAGAGTTGTGTTTTTTACGTCTTTGTGCCAAGAGTTGCCCTTACTGCCATTGCTCTGCCTGCCCAGCCATCTTGGCTCTCCAATTATTTCCTTTCTTACTTGTTGTGGTGGTTGGAATGACAGTGTCCTCCATAGGCTTTAAGTATTCAGATATTTTGTCCCCAGTTGGTGGCACTGTTCTGGAAGTTCTTAGAAGGTGTGGCCATGCTGGAGGAAGTACATCATTGGGGGCGGACTTAGTGAGTTTAACAAGACTTGAGGTCTCCAGTCTCTCTTTTTTGGTGTCCTGTGCTCATTGTGAGATGTGAACCTCGGCTTTCTGCTCCAGCTCTGGCCACCATGCCTCCCACCACAATGGACTCTAATTCCCTGGAACTGTCAATTGTAAGCTCAAATAAACTCTTCCTTTTATAAGTTTCCTTGGTCATCGTGGTTTTATCACAGCAACAGAAAAGTGACTAATACACTTGTCAAGTCCAGAGTTCAGAATTTTGAGATTAATATAGAAATACCTACAGCCAGGTAAACATTCATCTGGTGTGATAAGATTCCTCACGTAGGTTGGTCGGGGTGGCACACGTCTTTAATCCCAGCCTCAGGAGGCAGAAACAGATGGATCTCTATGAATTCAAAGCCAGTTGGTCTGGTCTACACAGTGAGTTCCAGGATAGCTAGGGCTACAGTGAAACTCTGTCTCAAAAAAAGACAAAAAAAAAAGAAAGAAAGAAAGAAAGAAAGAAAGAAAGAAAGAAAGAAAGAAAGAAAAAGAAAAGGAGAAAAAGAAAAAAAGAGAAGATTCCTCACATGGTCCACCACACACATTCAATCTCTTGAGAGTCAGTGCACCCCAGGCCCTGAGGCTGGCTTCCCAAGGAAGGTGCATGCCCCTCATTCCTATGCTGTAATAGCCTCTATGCTGAGAATTACACAGTGTGGCTATGCAGAGCTTGTCCCTCATGAACCTAACCTGCCCTAAGCAAGCGATGATACAAACAGCTGAGTCACAGACCTGGGCCAATCACAAGGTGACACGATGACTGCACTAAGAGGAGAGTGGAATTCAAAGAGTATATAAACCCTAACCTTGCCCCCAATAAACGAGTCTGTGGCAGAGTGCCTTCTGCCCATTTTCACCTGACTCCCAAGGTCTGCGTGTTGACTCTGCACCCTTTTGTTCACGGTCAGACCACAAAGTTCCCCAGCAGGCCAGGGGGATTGACAATAGCTGGTGCCCAATGTGGTTTTTCGACCCCCCGGTGCTATAGGCTCGCTTTTTGTGTTCCTTGTTCTTTGGCCATGCAAGAGTGAGTACCCGGCCCCCACCCCCCCACACCCCTCTCCTCCCTTCCCATTTCTTGCCCTCATGGGTAAAATTCCTCCCCACATTTGGAAGCCACAGACAGCTGCCCTAAATGTTCTCCTCCAGACCCGTGGACTTAAAATGAAATCCTGGGACTTGGATTCATTTGGGAGGAGGCCCTTTGTATTGCCCCTCCTCTCCATAATTGCAAGCATTAAGGGCTCCTCTGTGGAGGATGTTCTGCATGAGCATAACCCGGCCTGCCATGAGAACACCAAGGAGAAGTTGACCCTGCCCTGGGTCCCCAACTTTCACCCCAATGAGGAAGGTTCCCCCATGCTAAACCCCCCAAATTCCATCCAGCTGCCCCTGCTAGGGATACTCATTTGCCTCCCACCAATATACCCTTGGAGGGGGGCCCAGGAAGCTCTCTCCCACCAGAGGGATTAGAGACATCTTGTTTGGCTGGCCGTGTCTTTTGGATAANTTCCAGCCTTTTGTTTCTATAGGGAAAAGGGCGGAGATCTGTCTTCTGTAGCTACTTCAGAGCTGAACGTGGCCTGCGACGGGTAAGAATTCTAGGCTGGAAGAGCAGAGCGTGATTTTTAGCTTTAACCACCTTGGGTGTCCAGTGCTCAATCCAGGTCAGCAGTGGCCAGTTGTTGGTAGGCGGCTTCTCCGTCTGCAACTGAGAGAAGAAGCTGGTTAAATCTTGTATGAGTGAGGTGTTGGATTTGGTTTTGGAAATATCGTAAAAGGCATGGGGCCACCGTACACAGAGTTATTAGCACTATCAGTGGGCCTAGTAAAGGTGTTAGCCAGGGAAGGATTGCTGCCCAGGGACCCCAACTGGAGGGGCCCTCTCCGTTAAGGGTCCTCTGAGACAGGTCAAGCACTACTTTCTGCAAACGCTGGACATTTTCTTCCACCGTTGCAGACTCATTGACAAAATAGCAACACTCTTCTCCTAGGAAAAGGCAGGTTCCCCCTTTCTCAGCTGTAAGTAAATCCAAAGCCCGCCTATTCAGAAGGGTGACTTACGCTAAGGAGGAGAGCTGCCTTTGCAAGGTTTGAATGGATTGAGCAGTGGCCTCCACTGCAGTTACGAGTTCTGCGTTCATTTGCCAGAGCTCCTGGGAAAAGCACTGAGCTGTGACAAGGGTGTGTCCCAAGCTGCCAGCAGCTAACTCAGTGGCTGCGACAGCAGAGACCAGACTGATGCCCACTAAAACTGCCAACGTGGCTGCCCTCTTTGTCCTGGGATGGTGATTAGTTAAGGAATTTACCCAAGTTTCTTGAGCTTCTAGGTGTGCCTGGATCTCCCCTGAAGTGTAGAGAGTAAGACTAGGCACCAGTACTATTGGAAGGCATGGGCCAGAGGTGTCAGTAGAAATGCAGGTGTATACTCTAGAGGAACATAGAAATGCCAGTCCTGGGCCCAGAGATGTTCGGCCTCTGACAGTTACATTCCTATATGAGGAGCCCGGGCAGTTTGAAATCTGAGCAGTCCAACACTCAGTTAGTTTGAGATAGGGGGGCAGGGGTGGTAAAGGAGTGTCTAGGAGAGGAGTTAGAGAACATTTAGAAGTGGTTTGATTAGAAACATTGTACACCGGGAGAGGAAGGAGTAATGACCTTTGCAGTGATGCACAGAGAAAACATTCAGAAGCATTAATAGTGGAGTAATTCCTTAAAAGTGAGGTAGATATGGACAGTACTTCATCCCATGAGAATTAAAGTGAAGAATTTAGGCACTGTAGACTTTGAATGGTCTGATGCTTAGTGTTGTTTAGAGCTTTTAAAACCTGTAGGGCATGAGAGTTTTAGATGGTCTTTTTAATCTTTATCCTGCCCCTGGCTGAATAGAAGTAATGAGTTTCACAAAAGATGCCTGCAGCTGCTACACAATCCCTGGGCCAGGAGGAGGTGTTTGCAATTTGAAAAGTTATATTTTTCTCTCCTGGTACTGAGAAAAGCCATTTGGGCTTTATGCCCCATGAAAATCCTGACCAGTGATACTTGCAGGACCAATGAGGACACCCTTCCCACTCCCCAGGATCTCTACAATCAAACCTGTCCTGTTCTCCAATAAAGCAGAGAAATTTACAGTAGTTCTCATATCCTGAGTTGGCTCCTGGGCATCGGTAGGTGCATGGGTCCAGGATGTCAAAGGAGAGTGAAACAGAAGAGCAGGAGGAAAACTGACATTCTGAATAATTAAGAAGCCTGGTTTCCTGGTTTTTATCATCAAGTGTCCAGACTTCAAACCTATAGGCACATGGAGGGGCAGTGCAGTACTCCTGGTTGGTACTAGCCACGGTCAGAGGGACAGCTACAGACAGGAGACAGGCAAAGAAAATTAGCTGCCACATAATGATATGACTATTCCTGTATAGGGGGCAGGGATGGGATCCTTTGGATCTTAAGTTTTAGATGGCCAGTTGAGGTGGCCAAGTACTTGCTGTGACTCCTTGCTGGCTTTAGTTTAGAGAGATGTATCCAGCCCTGGACTCTGAGGAGTTTAGCTGCAGTAGGAGTGGACAGGATCACCAAGTAATGTCCAAGCCAGCGGGGTTGTAGAGCTGCCCCAGCGGTTGGGTTCTTGGTAGTAGAGTGGAGGAAGGCGTAGTCTCCGGGTTGTAGAATGCCAGGTACAGGATCCTTAGAAGCCTGTGGGATGATTTGGTCTGCCTGTTCCCTAAGGAACTGTCTTAGGAGAGAGAAGGCAGGCAGGTAATCATGAAGAAGGGATGGATCCTGTAGTGGAAAATTACTTAGCAAGTAGGGCTGGCCATACATGAGTTCAAAAGGACTGAGAAAGGAAGGTGCTCAGGGAATGGCTCTGAGCCTTGTTAAGGCCAAGGGAAGTAGGGAGGTCCATGACTGATGGAGCTCCAGAGACAGCTTGGTCAGTTGGTCCTTAAGGAGCGAGTTGGCCCTCTCCACCTTTCCTGATGATTGGGGGTGGTAAGGAACATGAAGTTTCCAAGTGATACCCAGTGCCTGAGAGACTGACTGTGTCACTTTTGAGACAAAAGCTGGACCATTATCTGATTGGAGGCTGAGAAGAGGACCAAAACATGGGAGAATATGTTGGATTAGATGAGTAGCAACAATGTCTGATGTTTCCTTCTTAGTAGGGAAAGCTTCTATCCAGTCGGAAAAGGTGTCAACTAGAACTAAAAGATACCTTGTAAGGGTTTACAAGGGGGCATGTGTGTAAAGTCAATCTTCCAGTCAACCCCTGGGAGGACGCCTCAGTGCTGATGAGGCTTGAAGGAGGGAGGGGGTCACCCACCCCCTTGTGGAGAGACAGAGGCACAGACAGAGCAAGAGGGAGAAACGTCAGTTATGATTCGGAAAAGTTTGGGGTGATAGAGAAGGGGATCCAGAAACTTATAAAGTGCACGTGGCCCAATGCGGAAGATCTGGTGCAATCTAGTCAAAATAGGGAGGGCTTGGTCCTCAGGGAGACAGTAACTGTCCTTAAGGGTTAGCCAGCCATCTGGTCCTGGTGTGGCACCTAGAGCAGAGAGGTGGGAATACTGCTTAGGGGGGTAAGAGGGGGAAAAGGCAGCAGAGGTCAGGAAAGAGATATTAGAGGCCTTAAAAGGGGTTTGGCTAGCTTCTTTGGCCACATAGTCTGCTAAAGCATTGCCCTGTGCTATGGGATCACCTGTATGCTGGTGACCCCTGCAGTGAACAACAGCTGCCTTAGAAGGGAGAAAAGAAGCTTCTAAAAGCTTGAGAATGAGGGGGCCATTGGTGATCGGGGTACCCCTTGTGGTTAAGAGTCCCCTCTCCTTCCAAATGGCTGCGTGGTGGTGGAGGATGTGATAAGCATATTTGGAATCAGTATATAGAGTCACCTTGGGTCCCCGAGCAAGAGTCAGTGCTCTAGTAAGAGCCACCAGTTCCGCCTTCTGAGAGGTGGTTCCAGGGGGAAGGGGTCCACTCTCAATAATGTCTGGCGGAGAGACAATGGCATAACCTGCTCTACGGGACCCTGTGGGGGTCAGAGTGGAGCTTCCGTCCACAAACCAAGTAAACTTAGAATCAGGCAAGGGACTAAGGGAGATCCGGAGCTCCTGGTAAGTAAGTTCTTGAAGTACTTCTGGACAGGAATGAGTAAGGGGTCCAGGGAAGGGCAGGAAGGTGGCAGGATTAAGGGGTGAGCATGAATCAAGGCTGAGAGACGGGTTCTCAAGAAAAGGAGCATGGAACAGTTGGAGTTTGGATGGTGGCAGAATAGCCAGAAAAGAGTGTGTGAGCAGATCCTGAAGGCAGTGAGGAGAGAGAACAGTGATGGGCTGCCCTAGAGTGAGCTTAAGTCCTTCTAGAGCTAAAAGGGATGCAGCAGCCAGTGCTCGGAGGCAAGGCTGCCACCCACGGACGGTGGAGTACAGTTGCTTAGATAAGTAAGCCACAGGAGCAAACGTAGGTCCCTTCATCTGGCCTAAGACTCCTAGAGCCAATCCCTTGTTCTCACAGGCATAGAGGAGAAAGGGGGCAGTGAGGTCTGGAAGGGCGAGAGCA